>CABHPP010124648.1:0-42428 GCA_902168425.1 Peromyscus attwateri
TTTGCATGCTAATGAGATGGATTGCTTGCTTATAAAGAATGAGATCTTGGCTGAATATTTACTACTGCTGAATATAGAGCATCTTATTAATTTGTGTGTTTGTGCACACGCCTGTGTGTGTGTGTGTGTGTGTGTGTGTGTGTGTGTGTGTGTTTGAATGTGTGTTCATGTGGAGACCAGAAGTCAACCTCAGGTATTGTTTCTGTCTTGTTTTTTTTTTTTTTGCTTACTTGTGTTGGATAAGGTTTCTCACTACTGAAGAGCTCACTAATTAGGCTAGGCTGGCTAGCCAGGAGGCCCCACGGGTCCACTTATCTTTGCCTTCCCGGTTCTGGGATTTTAAGTAGCACCATCACACCCAACTTTTTCACATGGGTTCTGGGGATGGAACTCAGGTCTTCATGCTTACATGGAATGCACTTTACCAAGAAAACTGTTTCCTAGCCTCAAGTGCTGGGATTTCAGAGGTTTTGGAAGTTTCTGCTTGTGGTATGCAGCTTTTCTAGCGACGGCATCCTGGGACCCACTCCTGATATCTCTGCCGGCAGGTGAATGAGGACTCTGGGGACACCCATGGAGAAGATGCTGTTGTGATCCTGGAGAAGACGCCATTTCAGGTAGAACACGTGGCACAACTCCTAACAGGCAGCCCTGAGCTCAAGTTGCAATTCTCCAATGATATCTACAGCACCTATAACCTGTTTCCTCCAAGGCATCTGAGTGGTGAGCACATAGTGGTTGCATGTGGGGAGAACGGGGTGGTGGGAAACTAAGGGCTCTTTCAAATTTGAAAATTCTAATACAGTAGTTCTAAAGGAAAGAGGGAGGGCTTTTCCCTCCAGAGAACCTGGCAATCTCTGAAAACAGTCTTGGTTGTTGGAACTGGATGTGTATGTGCTACTGGCATTTAGTACATGGAGGATAGGCATGCTGTGAGACATCCCACAATCCTTAGGATGGGCTGCCCCAACAAAGAACTGCCATGACCACTAAGGTTGATACATACTTCATGGTACAGTATAATTGGGGGAGTAAGTGATTCATTGGATGGATCTTTTTTTCCTGAAACACAGTTTCTCTGTGTAGCCCTGACTGTCCTGGAACTCAATGTGTAGACCAGGCTGGCCTCGAACTCAGAGAGAACTGCCTGCTTCTGCCTCTCAAGTGCTGGGATTAAAGGTGTGCATCACTATGGCCCGGCAATAAATTCATCTATTAATGAACATAACTGATAATTTCCAACACTTTCAAAACCCTTACTATTATACTAACTCGGGATGTAACATTTTAATACATTTAATCCATGGAACAACACTATTGTGAGAAGACTTTATTGGTGAGGAAAAGCTAAGTAACCAATTCAAAATCACAGAGCAGTAGGTGTCAGGAAAATGAAGTATTTCAGTAGACTGAGATCTCAGCACACTCTTACACCATGTACTGTTGCAGCGTGCTGGAGGCTGCACAGGTCGTCACTTCCCTGAAGAATCTCACTTCCTGGTAAGAGAGACAAACTGTATGATCAAGCGGGATGAACTTGGGTAGGGCAGAAACATATGGGTAACAGAAATTTGTTTTGATTAAAAACATTCGTGTGTGTATGGGTGTACGGGTGTTGGCGTGTATGTCTGTACACCGTGTGTATGCAGTGCCCACAGAGGCCAGAGTGTTGGGTCCCCTGGGACTGGAGTTACAGAGACTTAAGAGCCTCCATATGGGTGCTAGGAATCAAACCCAAGTCTTCTGGAAGAGCAGCCACTGAATGCTTAAACATAGCCATCTCTGCAGTCCTGAAAGCATTTTTTAATTCACTAAAAAGACAAACATTCCATGCCCCAATCAAGACATGATGTGTCAAGATTTTTGTAGGCAACACATGAGGGAAAAGGGTTGACCTTAGCGGTTCCCAACCAGGAAATTCTAGACTGTGTTTTGCACACGTGGTGATTTGGTCACATCCTCGTGTAGTCTCATTTGACCCTTGGCGTTTAAGAACAGTTTGGCTTGCCAGATATCCTGTCCCAGTGTCTCTTTCATAGTATTTCCCACAGCTCCATAAATGAGGACTATTGTTCTTTGAAAATACATGTGATCACTTGATGTGGGACAAGCAAACCTTTCAGAGCAGATCCTGCTCTTCACTCAGACTACTGCCAGATTCTTTGCTTTAAGTTGTTGGAAATGGGCAGCTGTATTTATTTTCATAAACGTTGACCTTTAAGTAAATGTGTTCCTTGACACGGGGTAGCAGAAGCATGACGGATGGCACCATAGCCAGGCGTGGCTCACAGAAGCCACCCGACTATGGGCTGTGGGCCAGTACTTCACTACCATCCTCTTTTCCTCCTCCTCCAGCCCGTCTACTCCCCTTCCCACTCCTAGCCAGAATTCAGTAGGTTCTGTTGCTGGGATCAACCTGCAGCATCCACAGAGCCGCTTTTGTTGTTGTTGTTGTTGTTGTTTTCCCTTTCAGTCGTACTTCTGTGACACTGCACCTAAGTGGTAGTGATCACTGCCCTCTGCGTTTCTTCCAAGATGAATATTGATAGTGGCAGTTGGTGAGGACTCCTCCCCACCCAGCCCCACATGTTTCCATAACCCTTCCTCATGAGCACCCCTACCTACCTGGGAGCCTGGGATGGGAGCTCTTCTTCCCCTGCTTTGCCCGCACATGTGCCGTGTTTTGTGGCTTGCCTTCCCTGCCTAAACCTGGCCTAGAGATTTGGAAGTCACAACAGTTGGCTTCAGGGCCTGATCTGTGATCCTTCCTTGTTTGACTGTTTGTCCTGTCGCTGGTGACTTCATAAATAGTGAGCTGGCAGACTCTTGGTAAAGAACCGAAGTAAATGTTCCAGGCTTTGAGGCACGGATGGTCTTGGACTCCTCATTCCTTCTCTTCCTCCACCTCTTTAAAAATTAATGTATCACTTCCAGCTTGCTGGATGTTCACTCAGGTAGTGGGTCAAATAGAACCTGCAGGCCATAGTTTCTCAGTCCATTGCCCAGGGTTTTGCCATTTGGAATGTGATCTGTGGAACAGTACTCTAAGCACCGCCTAGCAGCTTTTCATGCACAGAATCCCAGACCCTAATGCGGACTACAGAACTGGAGCCTGTGTGCTAGCTAGATTTTCTTCTACAAGTCATACGCACATTATAATTAGAAAGATAATGGTTTTTACTCTTTGCTGGGGATGCCTGCCTTTATTTCTGAGTCTTTGGCCTCTTCAAGAACTCCCAGCTGGTGTTGAAATAAACATCTACTTGTGGTTTGCATTTGAAATTCTCATAGGTACTGCATAGGTGAAATTCAAGAATATAGTATGTGATCTATTCAGAAGCAGTCAGCACCTATTTCATAGTAGCTACTGTTACTATTTTAGTGTGCTTGGCCCAGTGCTAAGTACCATTGCTTCAGAGTCCAGTAAGATGCCCTCTCTGCCCGTAGGTATGTTTAGGGCAGTGGCAAGAGGGCCACGAATTACTGTGAAGAGATAGACAAATGCTGTGGTTCCTTCTACCTGGATGGAGACTGTAGGTAAGAATCCAGCTTTGGGCATAGGCCTGTAGTCCTAACTACTGGAAAGCTGAGGCAGAGGCTCAAAAGTTTAAGGTCTGTGTGGGCCATAGAGCAAGTTCAAGACTAGCCTGGACGACTTAGTGAGACCCTATCTCAAAATAAAAGTGAAAGAACACTGAGGTTATAACTTAGCAGTAGAGCACTTGTACAAGTGTGGGCAGGCCCGAGGTTTAATCCCCTTTACCACACAAAGAAAGAAAAGGAATCAAGTCATGGGCGGTTGAGGAGAAACTCTTCCTATGGGGGTCTTTGGCGCTTTCATATCCCCAGTGTTTGACAGCAGTGAGCAGTAGCAGTAGGCATGCTGATATAGCAGCACAGGTCCCCTCTTGGTGAGAATTTAGTGTTCCCATCCTTGTTCAGGCCTCAGGTATCAGACTCTTAGCTCAACAAGTGTTAGAGAGCTTGTGTAAGTCAGGATTCCATAGCATTTGATACCAGCCAGTCTTAGATCTTTTGGCCTAGGGTGTCTGAGAATGTTTGTTTTAATGAATTGACAGTTTTCTGGAACTCTTCTAGCAATCAGAGTCTGTAGTTTTTCTTCTCTGACCCTTATAGTCTTTTATCCCCTTTCACCCTCTGCCCCTTCTTGCCTTCTCTCTACTTAAAAAAAAAAAATGTTTATTTTTATGTACGTGGGTGAGTGTTTGCTTGCACGTATGTCTGTGCGCCACCTGTGGTCAGTGCTCTTGGAGGCCAGAAGATGGCATCGGATTCCTTGGAACTGGAATTACAGGTGGTTATAGGGATCAAGTGGGAGCTGGGGACAAACCCCAATCCTCAGGAAGAGCACCGAGTCACCTCTCCAGTTCCCTCCTCTCTACATCTTGTTTCTCTCAGCCTTCTTTTCTTTGTCTGTCCACTCCTGAACTATCCAGCTGCTGCTTCTACTGTCTGGCAGCCAGCCGCCTTGCTGGTTCTGCAGCTCGGCCTGTGAGCTGGTCTGCCATTGCCAGTCTGCTCCCTCTGTGGTTGCTGCCATGCTGCTGTGTCTGTTGCTTCTCTCCCTGTGTTGCCAGCTCAGCTGCATTAACAAAAGTAGGCAAGAAAAGACCACTCATGGGAAGACGTTTATTGGGTCTAATTGGGCAGAAGAGTGTCCCTTAGCCTGTCTGCTCATATAGCCGAAGAGGGGATGGTGCCTCAATTATGCAAATGAAGGTTTGTGTTTCCCATGAATCATGGCATTGTCCCTTTTGTACCAGTCACAGCCACCCCTCTGCCAGCCCACCAGGATAAATGCTCCTTTTCTAGCCTGGTTATAGGATATCACAGCCCACTGAGGGTTGTGATGGCAAAAAGCCTGGTGCAGACTCTGAAATGGTTGTGGCTGGGACTGTACCTTCAAGAACTGGCGATTGTCTTTCAGTTTACTTAAGTGAACTGAACTGCTGCTCCCAGCCAGAGAGGGCATGGAAAAAAATCACAGCATACCTCACATGCAAATGAAGGTTTGCGTTTGTGCCAATTACAAGTATTCCTTTGGCTAGGCCACTAGAATAAATGCTCCATCTATGGCCTATGGATAAATGGTTGCAGAGTCCTCTAGAGTTCAGCAAAGCTTGTGATAGCAAAAAGTCTGTTTTAGACCACTTGAAATAGCCAAAGCTAGCTGAGTGAGGCTGCCCATCAGGAACCCTTAGCTGTGATTGTTGTATAGTTTCTTCACTTCATCTATGTAGCTTTTGAAATGGTCAGTTCTGGCTGGCTGTTTGACTGACAGCCCTTTTGCTTAAGGCAGCCAGGGCATCAGGAGTCCAGCAACTCAGTTATGAAATCAGGTTGCCCCATTACCCAGTGACTGGGCTTATTTACAGAAAAATGAACGTCAGAGGTAATGTTTACTATAGAGACGTACCAGAATTATTATTAGCACTGACAGTAGTTTTAACAGATTTCAACAGTACAAAGAGAATTAACAAGTGATCTATCCATAGATTCCTTTTTTTCTGTGGGATAGGCATTCCATAGCCACAAGGTGGCAGCGTTACCAAAGTATTCCACCCACTCTCCAGCTCCTGGCATCCTAGTCAGGGCCAACCTAGAACCTTGTATGGCCCCTGCCTCTCTGTTCTCAGTTTCAGATTTACAGCTCACCATTGCTACCCCATGTACCTTAAAGTGAAGTTCCTGCAACCTTAGTCCTCTGTGCCCAGTCCACAGTTGTATCTTTGAAGTTTTTTGCTGATCTCTGGCTGCCTCTCCAGCCTTCCCTCCCATAATATCACTTGACTAGGAGAACCCCACCCCTTATTTTCTGAGCTGGTTGCAATCCTGGACTCAGCATAGAGCATGTGTTTGACTGATTTCTTTGGTGATTTCTTCAATGACTGGTAATGTTTTCCTCTTGTTCAAATCTGAGAGTGTGCAGTCTCCTCTTCTCATTTAGTCCCTCCACATTCTCAGCTGACCACAAGAGGCAGCCTCTGAAAGCCACTCATGGTTTCCTTACACCAGGGACACCATGGTGGGAGCATGGGCTTAGGAACTAGGCTTACTTAAGTTCTGTCCTGGTGCTAACACTTTCCTAATGGTACAGGTAAGGAGTAAGCATTAGGTCAGACAGATTAGGTTTGGAGTCCTGGCACCAGCCTTGGCCAATGAAAAGCCTGGGGCATTCTTTGTTCACTTAACAATTGTAAGGTTCTGCTCTGTCCAGTTGCTCTAGTGGGTGATGCAAACAACGCGTCCGTTCTCTTTTGGAAGGGAAGACAGACAGCAAACTAGTAAACAGCGTCTCAGTTGCCATGGGTCAAGAGCTGCCCAGACATGGGGGGGGGAGGGCTATGGGGCTCTGCAACTAGACGTCATACACAAGCAGAGACCTGATGGTTGAAAAGGAACCAGCTCAGGAAGGATAAGGGGAGAGTGTTCTAGGTTCTGAGTACAGCATGTGGTCTGGAGAAGAAAGAGGAACAGAAAAGAGGCTGTTGTGTTAAAAACGCAGGTGAGGACAGTGGCCGAGAAGTGGGGCACAGAGGAAGTTGGTGAAGTGACTTTAGCTGTTTTCTTTGTTAAACGGGATTAGTAACTGAATACATCTCGATGGGACAGTTCTGGGATAGATAAGGAAGTATTTTGCAACAGTTTCTAGTCTCTGTCCTCAGTGAGAGGTACATTTTATATTATGATTCCGAACATATAAATAAGTGCACATGAATATAAGCAGACCAGAAGTTTCACAAGACAAAAGGCCAAAGATAGAGCATTTATTCTAGTGACCTAGCAAGACTTTATAGTGTAATCACCAGTCTTATTTTCTACTTATTTCTAGTCTTACTTGTTTCCTTTTTGAAATGCTGGGTTAACCTCCTTAAAGTGATGTCATAGGTTCCAAACCACTGAGATAAGTCAGTTGTACAAAACTCCTAACACCATGGCGGGCATATGGTACAGATCTAAGAGCGTCACTATCCAAACAAACCACGGAGATAAGTAAGGTGTACAAAGCTCTTTTTTTTTTTCCACCATGGCAGGCATATGGTACAGATCTAAGAGGTCACTATCATGTTACCACTTACTGTTTTTCAGCTTCCTCTTATCTGACCCTTGAGAGGTAACACAGGAAATGTGGCTGGCTCTGGTCATGGCAGGTGGCCAACATGAAGAGCCTGTGGGCCATCCTGTTGGCATCTCACATGGTTGGTCTTCCTGTGCCATCCTGGTAGGGCAAAGCCTGTGTTGGCTCCTGCAGCTTGATAATGGAGTCTTTCTCTAAGGTCTATGTTCCCTCACCCAGGGAAGAAGCAGGGAGATAATAGGCAAGAGGTGTGGCTCAGAAATATAGGCTGCCTTTTAAAAGGCCAATTGTTTACCTGTTAGAAAGCAGGGTGTGGAATCTCAGGTTTACTGGAGAAGACAGGAGTCTGTGTGTGTGAGAGGCCAGGCCAGGAAGCAGAGGGATGGGATCCTGGGAATCACTCTGTTGGTTGCCTAGAACACTCAGTACTTTAGCCACAGGCCAGGTTTTTCTGCTTTGTCTGGAGGGAGGATTTGTTTCCAAGGAGCATTTTATTTTTTTTTTATTTTTTGGTTTTTTGAGACAGAGTTTCCCTGTGTAACAGCCCTATCTATCCTAGAACTCGCTCTGTAGACCAGGCTGGCCTCAAACTCACAGGGATCCTCCTGCCTTTTTGTCTCCTAAGTGCTGGGATCAAAGGTGTGTGCCACCGTGCCCACCCAGCTCACGGAAGAGCATTTTAAAAGATTAGCTATTCTCATAAGAGTTTTTCTGGCTGAGCTGTTCATGATTTTAAAAAACAAAACAAAACTAGAGTTAGTCAAGTAGCAGTGTCGTTAGCCAAGATCAATACTTAGTCAATAGCCAAGGTATTGTCCCAATGTGGACTCTCTCTGGCAACGGAAATGAACTATAGCTGCATGTATCCATGGTGGCTAAATCACCAGGTGGGGCAAGAAAGCCAGAAGTGCACATGATGTGATTCTGGCCACATAAACAAGCAGATCTAAACAGTATGCCACTTAGGCAGGCATGCATTTGTAATAACACTGTGAGGACAACAAAGAAATGATTAACACTGAAGTCAAAATGGTGGGGCAGGGCCAGGGAGTTCAGGTAACATTCTGTTCTGAATTGTGGATATTCTTTTCATTTTAGTCTCTATGTGACACGACTCTCTCCCTCTCCCTCTCCCACCCCCCCTCACCAGGGATGGGGGTTAGAGTTAGAGGCCAGTCTGAACTCCATAGTGAGGCCCTGTCAGAAAAAGAAATTAAGTCACCACCACAAAAACAACAGCAGCAGCAGCAGCAGCAACAACAACAATGAAGTTCCTGGGGTTTGTACTCCTGCTGGCTTCCTCCAAACATTAACAATAAATATTCAATTATTCAATTTTTTTGTGGGGGGTGGTTTTTTGAGACAGGGTTTCTCTGTGTAACCCTGGCTGTCCTGGAACTTGTTCTGTAGACCAGGCTGGCCTCACACTCATAGATCCGCCTGCCTCTGCCTCCCGAGTGCTGGGAATAAAGGTGTGCACCACCACCGCCCAGCAATTATTCAGTTCTTTCTTGATTCATTAAGAAAGTAAAGTATTGTTGGGCTTGGTGGTGCACGAATTTAATCCCAACACTTGGCAGAGGCAGGTGGATCTCTGAGTTCGAGGCCAGCCTGGTCTACAGAGGGAGATCCAGGACAGCCAGGGCTATGCAAAGAAACCCTGACTCAAGAAGAAAGGGAGGAAGGAAGAAGGAAGGAAAGAAAGAAAAGTATCAGTTCCTTTTCCTTGCCCCTCATTCCCTGCACTCCTGGTGTATGTCTGCCTTTGGAACCCCAAGTGTCTTTAAACCTACCCTTTTTTATGCAAATCAGGTGAAAATAGGAGTGTGGCCAGCTTTTCCACCGGCTCTTCTGCCTTCCACTGTCTCTTAACTTCCCTCACTGTCGTTTGAACTTTCATCTTTCTTCACATTGTCAGTGTGTTCTGGTAGATAGTCTCTTCTTGTCTTTGTAACACAAGGGATTGAACCTGGGGCCTCGAGCATGCTAGGCAAGTGCTCAACCACTCAGCTCTATCTCTGGCTCTGTTGGGTGATCTTCCATGCTTTGTCTCAATGTCGGTTTTAAGTTTGAAACCACTGAACAGTGCCTGCCTTATTTTGGCATATTAATATTTGCTGCATGTCCAAGCAGAGAGAGTGCTAGTACTGGAGCGTCTTTCCCACCTGCATAGCGAACAATGCTGTGCAGAGTGCCTGTGATAGCCCAGTTCAGTGATTGTCATTTCCTAGGTCCCAGCAGTTCCTCTGAATCCTACTGCTTTTTAGTCTGAGTAATACTTGAACCACTGGTTTTTAATTACTTTTTTCATGGTGTTTCTGATTGCCTCTCTTTGCTGTGTTTGAAAGAACACTATACCTTTTCTCCCTGCTCTAACACATTTGGTTTTAGTTTGATAATTTGTTCATGGCATCTCCTTTCCGTTTGCAGAAAGCTCTTCCCTGCTCCTCCAGTCTGGACAGCGGATGCTGCGGGCATGCTACGTAGCTCTCAACCAGAAACTTCTTTTCACAACTTCCCTAGATCAGATGGTGTCTTCTAAATTCTGTATCTTTTTCTGTCTTGCTTTCCTTTCTTGATTGCTTTCTTGATTAGCTGAAGCAATTATTAAATAAATTCCTCAGAAAGAATATGCGGGAGGTAAATTCTGAAACCTTTGTTTTGTTGTTGCTTTTGGTTGATTTAGTCTAACTGAATTTGTTTTCCCTCAAAACACTAACAGCACTGATCTGTTGATTTCAAGCCATCTGTGGCACTGTTAAGATATCTGATACCAGGGCTGGAGAGATGGCTCAGGCGTCCAAGGCTAGGCTCATAACCAAGAAGACAACGTAGCCGATACCAGCCTGATTCTCATTGATTTGAAGATACCTTGGGGTGGTTATTTTCATTTTGTTTCCTTCGTTGGGTGTATACAATATATTCTATTGATCTTTGTTGTAGGTTGTTGTTTGGCTCTTTTTTGCTCTTTGGGGGGCCCACCACCCAGCTCCCAAATAAAGCACATTTGGAGGCTTATTCTTAATTATCAATGCGCGGCCTTAGCTTGGCTTAGTTTCTTGTCAGCTTTCCTTAACTTATTCCGACTACCTTTGCTTCTGGGCTTTTCCCATTCTCTAACTTCTGTAAATCTTACTCTTTCTCCATGGCTTGCTATGTAGCTGGGTGGCTGACTCCTGGAGTCCTCCTCCTTCTCTGACTCCTAGATCTTAGATCTGTCCTCCCAGATTTCTCCTTCTATATATTCTCTCTAACTGCCAGCCCCACTTTTCCTCTCTCCTGCCTCGCTATCGGCCAGTTCTTCATTAAACCATCAGGTGTTTTACACAGGCATAGAAACACACCTTCACAGAGTTAAACAAACACAACGTAAACAAAAGTCACGCACCTTATAATATTCTAAGGATTTTTTTGTTGTTTTTGTTTTCTGTCTGTGTCTACATTGAACTTTCTCAGCTACTGCTCTGAGTAATCTTAGGCCGTCCAGTTGGAAGTCTTCGGGCATTCTTCTGTATACATTTCTCCCTACTTTGATGATTTCCTTTCATCCATTTCTTTTAATTTGACAGCCCCTTTGGTGGTTTGAATAAAGTGGCCCCCATAGGCCCATAGGGAGTGGCACTATGAGGGGATGTGGCTTTGTTGGAGGAAGTGTGTCACTGAGGGCAGGTTTTGAGGTCTCAGAAACTCAAGACCGGCTTAGTGGCTCACAGTCTCATTCTGCTGCCTGCGGATCAAGACGTAGAATTCAGCTCCTTCTCCAGCACCATATCTGCCTGCATGCCAACATGCTCCCTGCCATGATGATAATGGACTAGACCTCTGAACTGTAAGCCAGCCCCAATTAAATGTTTTCCTTTATAAAAGTTGCCATGGTCATGGTGTCTCTTCACAGCACTAAAACCCTAATTAAGACACCTCCCCACCACCACCACATTAGGCTCAAACTCAGGTTCTTATGTGTGCTATTAATGAGCAGACTTCCAAGGCTGAGCACATGTGCCTTTCAGTTGTCTTTCCCCACCTCTTTTCTTACTGTAGTTTAATGCATTGGCTTCACTTTGTCTTCCAGGTGCTCTAGTCTAGGTATTAATTTGGCAGTGATACTTTTAAATTCTCTTTCCTCTGGTTCTCCAGTTTCATTCTCTTAGCATCTTCCTCTTGCTTTGTGAAAGCTAAATTGTGTTGGGTTTCTCTGACACACTAATTAGAGTTGTTGTTTTTAAATTATCTCCTGACCCTGAAACCGCTTCATTCCTCTGGGATCTGGTTCCCTTGTTTATCTTGGTCATTCTTCTTCAGGCTTCTGTTTTTCCTCAGTGTCTGGTGATGCACAGTAGCTCATTCATACTTAAGAATGAAGCAGCGGTGGATATTCCTGAGAGCTGATGTTTCAGTTGCTAGCACAGTAGTTGATCACTTTCCACAGTGGGCCTCTGCCCTGGGTGGGAGCTGCTGTGGTACTGCGTGGTTGGGAAAGGGGCTTATGGGCTGCCAGACTAGCTTGAATGGTGCGGTCTGACTTACCCTTAGCTTGTGCTCCCCAATGAAGAATAGGAGCTAGAGACCCCTTCTGGCCTACAAAGCCTGAGGTATTTACTAGCTAGCTCTTTACAGAAGTTTGTCAACTTCTGCTCTGGTCCATTGGTTTAATATTTTGGAGGCCCGCCCTCCTGTTTTTACCTAACATTAGCTGCCTTCCCTGGGACATGACAACGATGGAGCCAATTAGTGCACTTGTTCTGCAGGTGGCCCTCAAGTTGATCTCAGTGTTTCACTTCATTTCCCTTCCTGTCCTCAGGAGTTGTTGCTCAGAACCAGATTCCCTCCTGGATTCTCTGGGCAGGTCTGAGGACCACCTCCATGTAGCCTGCTAACTGCCCGCCCATGTGGCAGCTTCCCCCTGTGCTGTCTTGTACATTCCCATTCTAACTTCAGGAAATGAATCGGTCCCGTTCCTCCTGCCTCCCAACTTGTTCTTGTCATCATTGTGGCTTTACTCGTTTTGCTGCCATTGTGGTGGACCTTTTTGATTTTTAAAGACTATATAGCCTTGGCTGTCCTTGAACTCACAGAGATCCACCTGCCTCTGCCTCTCAAGTGCTAGGATTAAAGTTGAGCGTCACCCACCCCCACTCCCCCACCCCCCGGCTGTAGTGGGCTCTTTTAATGACCAAAGAGTCACCATTAAATAGGAATTGAGTATCTCCCACATATGTCTGCATTTGATGGCTGAAGGCCCTGTAGATATCTGTAGCATAGAGCACAAGCAAGTTAACCTCATTGAGAGTACACCAGAGAGAACAGGACAGATGGAGACCTCAGCAGCTCCCTAACTGTCATGCTCCTGTGCAGTGGGTATAGATGAACGTTAGTCATGACCAGATCCATGGACATCCACCTTTGTTAAAATAATACGTCCCTTTGAGCTAGCATTTCCACTTCTTATATCTGGCTTTTATATATATATATACACACATATATACATATATACATATATATGTGTATATATATGCTCATATGTATGCATACAGGGGTAGAAAATATTCATTGCTGCATCATTTGTGATAAAAAAAAAACACAAGAAAAACAACTTATGACCCTGTGAAATCAGTAAAGCATTGTGTATGCATATTATGGGCTGCTCCACAGTATTATGGAGAAGAGAAAGATCCTTGTGGACCCTGGAAATCTCAGGTGATCACTTGTGCTTAGAACTAAATATGTGTATGCTCATATTAATATAACTCATAAAAGATAAGGCTGAGATAATGAACATCTAACGGATATTAGTATTGAAAAGGACTGGGGCAGGCTGGGTATTGCTGTGGGATGTTCTGTATGGCAAATGTGTTGCTAATAAAGCACTGATTGGCCAGTGGCTAGGCAGGAAGTAGGCGGGACTAACAGAGAGAATTAAAAGAGCAGGAAGGCAGAAGGAGCCTGCCTGCCTGCCTGCCAGCCAGCAACCGCCAGGACAAGCAGCATGTAAAGATGCCGGTAAGCCACGAGCCATGTGGCAAGGTATAGATTTATGGAAATGGATAACTTAAGATATAAGGACAGTTAGCAAGAAGCCTGCCACGGCCATACAGTTTATAAGCAATAGAAGTCTCTGTGTTTCCTTGGTTGGGTCTGAGCGGCGGTGCGACTGGCAGGTGAAAGAGATTTATCCTGACTCTGGGCCAGGCAGGAAAACTCTAGCCACAAATGGCACCAGAACGTGGGGCAGGAATTTCCACCTAAAACCTGAGAAAAGATTCTAAAACGGAGCTAAAAACAGCTTCCTAATTATCTCTCTCAAATGAGCGGCAGCTTGCCAGCTTGAGCTACTTGTGGGTTCCTGGCGTGTGCACTCGACCTGCAGTATGGCGGGAATGAGGCCTCTGCAAGTGGCACATTAAGCTGCATGGTGGATTTAGCTTTTGCTAGTACAAAACAAAAAAAGAGGTTTCTGGGCTAAACGCTGCTTTGATAGAAGCATAGACCCACGAAGGCTCCCAGAGCTGACGGTAAACGTATCACCGCCATGTTGGGAAGCTGAGGTGGGCGGAGCCAGCAGTCACAGCACCTTTTCAGTCTTAGAATGCTGCAGTTTAAAGTAACAGGTTCACAATAAGACAGATTCAGATGGAACAAGACTTTAAATGCTTTAAAATGTGTGTAAAAAAATACGTAGGCTTGAAAGAGACAAAAAAAGGTGATATATAAAGAAATAGATAGTTTTGAAAAATAAAGTCTTTAAAGAGACAGTAAAGGTAGTATAAAATATAAGCCACGTAAAGATGGATATCACACAGAGAATCTGGATTGTGTTGTCTTTGGGATTCTTAACTGCAGAGAGATATTTGATTGTAAAGGAAGCTAAGTTAAACCAATATGTATATTTTAAAGATACCTTGACTTCAAAATTTGGATGTAAGGATATGTTGCTTTGGAAAGGAAGCTCTGATTTTGTTTCCACAGAAAGCCAGAGGCTATGGATTTGTTCCAGATTAAGATACATCAGGTTTGACCAGCCAAGACCACCTGAAAGGTCTCCAATGACACCATGGCTCAGATGATCCAACATCCAGAACCGTTTCAAGGCAACTGGCTCAGACGATACACCCTCATGGACTACTCCATGATCCTAAAATTTTTTTTGTGTCCCCATAAGATACAGCGCCCCCCTCCAGCAGGAAGCAGTAAGAGAAGCTACGCCCAAATTCCCAAATTATATGTAATTTACTTTGTTAAGGTTAAAACCTTCCTTTTTGAAAAAAAAAAAAAAAGGGGGAAGTGCTGTGGGATGTTCTGTATGGCAAATGTGTTGCTAATAAAGCACTGATTGGCCAGTGGCTAGGCAGGAAGTAGGCGGGACTAACAGAGAGAATTAAAAGAGCAGGAAGGCAGAAGGAGCCTGCCTGCCTGCCTGCCAGCCAGCAACCGCCAGGACAAGCAGCATGTAAAGATGCCGGTAAGCCACGAGCCATGTGGCAAGGTATAGATTTATGGAAATGGATAACTTAAGATATAAGGACAGTTAGCAAGAAGCCTGCCACGGCCATACAGTTTATAAGCAATAGAAGTCTCTGTGTTTCCTTGGTTGGGTCTGAGTGGCGGTGCGACTGGCAGGTGAAAGAGATTTATCCTGACTGTGGGCCAGGCAGGAAAACTCTAGCCACAGGGTATGGTGGTGCAAGCCTTTGATCGCAGCTCTTGGAAAGTGAGTGGATCTCTGTGAGTTTGAGGCAAGCTTGGTTTACATAGTGAATGCAGGCCAGGTTAGGATATATAGTGGGACCCTATCTACTAAATAAATAAATACAAAGGGAAAGAAAAGGAGTGGGTCTATACCTGATAGTTCTTTGAGACTAGTCATGTGATGCTTGAACACATAGATAATCATGTGATACTTGAACACATAATTTTTAGGTTGCTAACTCAACAACTGAGACAAAGGAGAAAAAAATAAAAGCCTGTCTGAGGCTTCTGTTGCCTCCTTTGCAGCATGCCTGTGACTCTGGTCAGGTGGAACCTATCAGTTGACCACTAAGTATTGCATAGCCCCTAACCATGTGTGTTCCAGCTGTGATGATGACCCACGCCTACCTTTAGGACAGTGGTTCTCAAACTTCCTAATGCTGTGACCCTTAAATACAGTTCCTCATGTTGTGGTGACCCCACCCATAAAAATGATTTTTGTTGCTACTTTATAACTGCAATACTGTTATGAATCATAATGTAAATATCTGATAGGGGTCACAACCCATAAAACAGCTGCTCTAGGGTACATAATCCGTGAGATGCTAAGTTAAGTGAGGTGGTTGCAGAGTGGGCAGCCCTGCAGAAGCCTTGGACTGGAGTGTTCCTAGGAGGTTCCTGCTGTAGGGACAGGTGTGGGCAGCCTCGCCCAGATGGACTGTGTTTAATGATGTGGAGAGCTGGAGGTAGACAGGGTAGTAGTGTTGCTTTATTAATAGGACTGGAAATGAGTTCTACTTAAAAATGACAGGTTTCTCTTCTGCTTTTCCCTGGTGTGTTCAGAGCATCTAACAGTGCACCAGGGCCCTCTGGCCTTAGTGGGACAGTGGAAGACAGTAAGCAGAAGGGTTCCAAGGTGGGGAAGTCCCTGATACCCAGTTCAAATTCTTGACCCACAGTCCGTGCCCCTTCTGATTGTCTGGCTCATGTCCCTTCCACTAGCCCCCGACAGCAGAGGCATCTCTCTTCAGTACTCTCTGTAAACGCTGGAGGAACCATTGCATTCAGAGCACTTTAGAAATGAATCGATCTAGGGTGCTGAGAAGTGGCCACCGCAGCAAGAACTGTGTTTTCTTTGTTTGCCTCCCTCACATGGGACAAGGTCCCAAGACTGTGGCAGTCGTAAGGCATGAGTCAGCAGGAAAGTTGGCTTCCCCAGTCCAGTGGGTGAAAGCTGACTACCCACAGCCAGTCCCACCAACCACACAGCTTTGCACCACGCGTGAGGGCAGCCTGTTCTGTTTTCAGTCCTCACTCATACGTCTTAGTAGGTAACAACCTAGAATTCTCAGATCCTCTCTTCGGGATTTATCCTGTGCCTTGGCCTTCTTTCCCACATAGTGTCCAGGGGTGCGGTGTTGAGAACTGGCACCCATATCCATCCCTTTGAGTGAACCAAGCAAATACTTTAAATATGAAAGTTGAAAGAAGGGCGGTATTTTGGAGTGTTTGGCTCTTGTGGTCTGGTGTACTCAGTCAGCACCAAAAATAGTTTCTTCCTGCATATAGGGAAGCAGGTGAGTTCTCAGCTCTAAGGCCAGGACTGTCATTCAACAGTTCATCTCACCGTGGATCAGCTCTCTGACTTATGCTAAAGTGGAGCTTTTCAGAGAGCTCTTCACCCCACTGTAGCGTTCCCTGTGCCCTAAGACTACCACCCCAGCTGGCCAAATGTACAACTGCCAAATTTGCCTAGGGACACGGACACCTAGGGGTCTTGTTTTCAGGTGCTGTCACACGCTCCTTCTGGATTCAAGATGCAGAGGAGTTGGCTGCAGTCTTGCTAAAGTCAGGGTCTGCCTCCCCGCTGTGCAGTACCCCTGTGCTTTCACAGAGACAGCTCATTAGCAGCCCCACCCTCAGCCGTGTTAATCCTCCATGTGGAGGTCTCTTCAGTCCTCCGCTGAGTGTTTCCAGCATCCCAAAGTGCAGGACAGTGGAACCCACCCAAGCCTGTGACCCACGGCCAGCCTCTACCTCACGCTGTGATCCAGCCAGGGGACATCTACAGAGGAATGTGAATACAGATCCGGCAGGTGGCTCTCCCACCTGCCTCTCCTGAAGGCTTCCTCTAGAAGTCTTGCCACCCAGTGCCTTACTGGGTCTGCTGGGTTGTGCAGGGAGGCTCTTGCAGAGGTAGGCATCAAACTCCAGTCATGTTCTGCTCTTGCTTCTCTGCTCTCCCAGGGCCGCATCTGGGTCAAATCAGTGGAAACTGGCTCATCAGAATGAAGGGAAAGCAAAAGCCACAGACAGAGCCATTGAAATGACCTCATCCCGCCGAAGTCCGGGGCTTGGCTGGGGAAGCAGCCTTGTTTGAACATGTGTATAGGAAGGAGAGCAGACTGTCTGTGGTCTGCGTTTTCATGTTCATGTGCTGCAGCATTTTCCTGGGGATTTGGCTAAGCTAGCCTTGGCAGCGAGTGGCGAGGCAGCTGCTCTTAACTTTTCTCCTGGAGAGCTCTGTCTCCCACCTCTGAGAGCAGTTGGGTTTCTGTGTCCAGCTTGGGGACGGGGTGGCTTTATTTGCTGGAGAAGGCCTGGCAGGCGACCCACAAGGTCTTAGCAGTCAAGGTGGAACCATCCTAGTCAGAGCCTCACTAGCCTGCTCATGTGAGCCACAGAGAGGACTATGGGCTGCTGTTGAGCTGGGGTGCATCAGTGTGACCTTCCCACTGCTAGAACATTCCTGTGGATAATGAGCTGCTGCCAGAGCCCAAGGGCTGGGAACACAACCACTTGGCTCTTCTGCTGAACCTCTACCCCATGCCTCCATCCTCATGAGCTCACACTAGTGATGGGGAAGGAGTGGCAGGGACTTGGTGCCACAAATGTTAACAGTGTTCACAGTCGCTGCCACGAACAGCTAGAATGGAGGGGAGTAGGGTTTGGATGTTCTGCTTCCCAGGAATCATCCTGGTGAGACAGGCGCAGTGGTAGTCCTCTCTCTACACTTTGACCAACACCAACCACCCCCTGGTTGCAGTCCGGTCACACTGGCATCTCTTGCCTGGTGGTTTTACTGACAGCTGTCTTTGTGTCTAGGAGTTGGGTTGGGACTGTCCTGTTTGCCCTCTCTGATAGGGCTGCTTTTGGAAAACATGGCCATAGCACAGAGGAGCATGGTCCTATGGGATGAGGGAGATTGTATTGCATAAAGGAGCAGATTCCCTGGGTTCTGACCCCAACCCTTCCACTTGATAGCTATGTGACCCTGGGCAAATTCCTTAACCTCTCTAGGACTGTTCATTTTTGAGACAGGTCTCACTATATAGCCTAGCCTGCCATGAACCTTGCTGTGCAGCCAGGGCAGCTTTGAACTTGTAGTCCTGCTTCTACCTCCCAAGTGCTGGGTTATAGGTGCACACCTACCACACCCTGCTTTTTTTGTTGCTTTGTATTTTTTGTTTTTGTGGTGGTTTTTTTTTGGGGGGGGGTTGGTTTTTTGGTTTTGTTTTGTTTTTGAAGCTGGGTCTTGCTATGTAGCCCAGCTGGCTTTTAATTTGGGGCTGTTTAAAAGGATGGCTTATTTTTTCTGTTTCTGATTTTTTTTGTTTTAGTGTGCATTGGTGTTTTGCCTGCATGTATGTCTGTATGAAGGTGTCTGATCCACTGGAACTTGAGTTACAGACAGTTGTGAGCTGCCATGTGGGTGCTGGGAACTGAACCTGGGTACCCTGGAAGAGTAGCCAGTGCTCTTAGCCACTGAGCCATCTCTCCACCCCTCTACCCCCTTTTTTTCTGTCTTTCGAGACAGGGTTTCTCTGTGTAGCCCTGGCTCTCCTGGAACTAGCTCTGTAGACCAGGCTGGCCTCAGCTCACAGAGATCTACCTACCCTTGTCTCCCGAGTGCTGGGGTAAGTGTGCACCGCCACCACCCAGCTGGGATGTATTTTTTTTCCAATTTTTTTTTTTTTTTTTTGGTTTTTCGAGACAGGGTTTCTCTGTGTAGTTTTGGTGCCTGTCCTGGATCTCGCTCTGTAGACTAGGCTGGCCTCAATCCGCCTGGTTCTGCCTCCCGAGTGTTGGGATTAAAGGCATGGGCCACCACCACCTGGTTTGTTGTTGTTTTTTTTTAATATGTATTTATTATGTATATAGTATTCTGTCTGCATGCATGCCAGAAGAGAGCATCAGATCTCATTATAGATGGTTGTGAGCCACCATATAGTTGCTGGGAATTGAACTCAGGACCTCTGGAAGAACAGCTAGTGCTCTCAACCGCTGAGTCATCTCTTCAGCCTTTTCCACTGTATTTTTATATAGTGATTCATATTTGTTTTGGAAAACTACAATAATAAAATGATTTTTAATTTTTGTTGTTTTTTTGTTTTGTTTTGTTTTTGTTTTTTGAGACAAGGTTTCTTGTGTAGCTTAATTTTTGATTCTATTGAAAGAAGTAAACTGCCAGCAGGTGCTTTCTCAACATGCTGGAGTATATCTTTCCGACTTCTTGGTGCTTATGTGTATGCAGTTGTATGTGCACACACTTAAAGTGCTTTGTAATGCATTTTCTCTTCTTTCAACTATATTGATCCCAGTTGGTTCTGCAGGTAGATTGTGGCCTCGCACACCAAAGCACCTGGGTTCCCTAGCACCTTCTCTGCTGGGATGCTAGCTTATAACAAAGTTGCTCCCTCTCAGGAGGTATGCTTCAGATCGCCTTAAAGGCCTGGCGGTGGAAACAACAAGATTTCAAGCTTAGGAAGCAGAGGGAGCAGGAGACACAGACCTAACAGATGTGTGAGCTGCTCGAGCAGCAGAAGCTCATCAGCCTTGGGATGCTCTACTCCAAAACTGAGTGAGTGGGTGGGCAAGAGTGGCCAGAACGCGCCGAGTAAGGCCCCAGTTGAAAAAGACAGACAAAAGTAATACAAAATTTGGAGGAAATAGAGAACTGTACAGCAAAAAGGAAGTTTCCAAAGCTATTAGTAATGTCAGGAAAATGGGGATATATCAAATAATACTAAGAATAGGGTTTTTAATATTTATTTTTATGTGTAGGAATATTTTGTCTATAGTATGTATGTATGCACACCACATGATTGCCTGGTACCTGTGGAGGTCAGAAGAGGGAGGGAGTTGGATTCCCGAGAACAGAGTTTTCCAGAACTCAGAAATTAGAATACAGCAGAAACAAAATCTAAAAAAATGGAAGAGTAGATGAAGTTAAGCCATCCCCTCCCTCCATCTCTCTTTGGCCACCTTTTGGTGGTGTTGGTGATTGAACCCAGAACCCTGCACTTGTTAGTGAAGTGTTCAACCACTGAGCAGTCCAAGAAAAAAAATGGGAGAGGAAAGTGAAGAAATCTGGATGACAAATCCAGGAAGATAAAATATCCAAGTGAGAATTCCAGAAGAAAAATCAGAGTTCGTTCACAGTTGCTTCCAGGACTGAAGATGACTTCTAAGATTAAAACCCCCTGTCCTCCCCATAAAAAGAAAGAGCCCAGCAGTTGGCTGTCGTGGATGAAAATAAAACTCAGTGCAGTGCCCAGCGATGAGATTAACACATTGGGAACAGATAGAAACAAACAAGCTGCGTGACAGAATCAGAACGACCTTAGACTCCTCAACAGTAGCCTTAGGACTTTGAGTGACTGCTTTCCATCTTAGAATTCTTTTTTTTTTTTTTTTTTTGGTTTGGTTTTTCGAGACAGGGTTTCTCTGTGTAGCTTTGTGCCTTTCCTGGATCTCACTTTGTAGACGAAGCTGGCCTCGAACTCACAGAGATCCGCCTGCCTCTGCCTCCCGAGTGCTGGGATTAAAGGTGTGCGCCACCACCGCCTGGCCCATCTTAGAATTCTTACTGTTTTAAAATATTTTAAAGTTTAAATTTTAAAAGAAAATATAGTGTGTGTGTGTGTCCGTGTGTCCGTCCATGTCTGTAAATGAATTCAGGTGCTGGCAGAGGTCAGAGGCATCAGATCCCCTGGAGCTGGAATTACAGGTGGTTGTAAGCTGTCCAACATGAATGCAGGGGATCTAACTCTGGTCCTCCACTAGAGCAGTATATGCTCTTAACCACTGAGCCTTTTCTCCAGCTCCCCCAAATTTACTTTATTATTATTATTATTATCATCATCATTATTATTATTATCACTTCATATTTATTTTGTGTATAGGAGAGGGTCGGGTGCGCCACAGCATACATGTAGAGGTCACAGGACAATTTTTGGAGTTCAGTCTCTCCTTCCACCATGTGGGTTCTGGGGCTCAAACTCATTGTCAGATTTGTCAGCAAGTACCCTTGCCCTCCGAGCCATCTCTACAGCCCTCCATCCTAGAATTCTTTAGGCAAATTTAGAAGTGTGACAATAGAATAAAAACATTTTGAAGCCGGGCGGTGGTGGCGCACACCTTTAATCCCAGCACTCGGGAGGCAGAGGCAGGCGGATCTCTGTGAGGCCAGCCTGGGCTACCAAGTGAGTTCCAGGAAAGGCGCAAAGCTACACAGAGAAACCCTGTCTCGAAACCCACCCCCCCCCCCCAAAAAAAAAGAACCATTTTGAGATTCTCCAAGTTGCATGTTTATCTCGTTGCACCATCACTGTGGAAGCAGCTTGAGTGTGTGCTTTTGCCTAGTTGTTCTGCATGTGTGGTCCCTGGGCCAGCAGCGTCAACCACCTGGGGACTTGTTAGACATACAGATTCTCTGGCTCTGCCCCAGGCCTCACAAGTCAGGTGGCTGTCCTGCACATGGAGACTTGGTGAGTGAGTTTTTTGGCTGGTAAATGTTCCTTGTTTATGTTTAACATGCTGATGAATATACACAGCTTTATGTACAGCAAAAAGAAACATAAACTAAGATTTGTAATTTACAAATTGGATGATTCTATACTCTTAACAGTAGTAACAGGAGGTATTTTAATCCTCTTATCTGGGAAGCTGTTCAAAATACAATTTCTCTTCCCTTGACCAATAGAAATCAGCTTTAAAAACATCGTGCTGGGGTAGGGGGTATAACTCAGTGATACAGTGCTTGTCTGGCATGCACGAGAGCTTGGGTTCATTCTCCAGTATAGGAGAACAATAATAAAAATAACTATCAGATGTGGTGTCACACGCCTGTAATCTCAACACTTAGAAGACAGAGACAGGAGGATTGCTGCAAGATTGAGGCCAGCCTAGCCTCTATAGCAAGTTCTAGATCAGCTAGGGCCATATAGCAAGACTTTTCTCAAAATAACAACAATAATATGATGTTTTTCTGTCAGCTTAGCAGCTGCACATGAATCTGCTGATATTTTAATTATTGTCTGCAGCCTGGCAGGGCTTCAGGTCCTGTGGCCCTGGCTCTGCCTTAGCCCTGATATGTAGGTTTAAATTAAGTCTCTATTCTATTTACCAACAAAGACTTGGAAGTCAGATGTGGGGGTGAAAACCTGCTACATCAGAGAAGCCGAGCTGACCTTGCTTTTTGGTTGGAGACCTAATCCCCACCCTTTCTTTTCTGTGCATCTTCTCTATCCAAATTGCTGGCTTCTCTATGGTTAATTCCAGTGAGGTAGTCGCTGGCTCCACCCCCTGATTCAAGGTAAACTTTATTGACAGTATATAGTATCACAGTATGATTCAAATATCCCACAACTATAATGTTGTTTTGTACCTGGTGTGTTAATGCACACTTTTAGCTAGCTAGAGGCAGGTGGATCTCTGAGTTCAAGGCCAGCCTGGTCTACAAAGTGGGTTTCAGACCATCCAGAGCTATACAGTGAGACACTGTCTCAAAAAAAATAAAAAGGTTTTATTAGCCTATGTTAATTAGACAAAATAGTGGGCTTCTTTAGGACACTCTCACACATGTATAATATATTATCTTTGTTAGGGTTTCTGTTGCTGTGATAAAACACCATGAGCAAAAGCAATTTGGGGAGGAAAGGGTTTATTACACTTCTATAGAACTGTTCATCATCAAAGGAAGTCAGGACAGGAACTCAAACTGGATAGGAACCTGGAGGCAGGAGCTGATGAAGTGGCCATCAAGGGGTGCTACTCACTGGCTTGCTCCCCATGACTTGCTCAGCCAACTTTCTTGCAGAACCCAGAACCACCAGCCCAGGCATGGCACCACCTGGTCCCTCCCCCTTCAATCACTAATTAAGAAAATGCCCTACAACCGGATCTTATGGAGGCATTTTCGTAATTGATGTTCCCTTCTTTCAGATAACTCTAGCTTGTGTCAAGTTGACATAAAACTATCCAGCACGTGTATGTTGATCACAGTCACTCTTATTCTCTTGCTCCTCCTCCCTTCCCCTGGGGAGACATATGTAATATTTACTCTCTCCTCATACAGTCCCAACAAGCCAAGATGCGATTCCCCCAGAGTTCACTCTGGGGAACCAGTGAGTTTATTGGGTTTACTTACAGAGCAGTCAGTGAAGGGTTGCAGGCAGGAGTATGGGTGACTTCAGAGTAGCCACACTGGAAGGTCTGCACTCAACATGCATGAGCACACCCCTTGACTGTGTAGATGGAGACCCTCCCCATTTCCTTGCCTGTCCGTATCCTTTAGTCCCTCCCAGAGACTACCAGGCCATGCGCAGTTAGGGCACAATTACATACATACAGCTGGTTGGTAGGATGGCTGGATACTTAGGTAAGGGTCCCATGACTCTCCCTGCCCCCTCCTTCGAAGACAGTCAACAAGCCCAGCTATGATGATTTTTGGTGAGTAGGCCCAACCAAACTCCTAAAGATGGAAGCAGTTTGACTCAGGGGGTGGTCCTGTATAATGGTCCCCCTTCCACTTAAATGACTTCTTTAAAAACTTAGATTCCTGAGGCTCCTATCTCCAGATCTTCAAATGTGAGTACATAACATAGAGGAACTGCAGAAACCAGGAAAGTAAAAAGGAACCATTGCTGGGGGATTGGCAACAGAGATGTTCTCCAGTTCTGTCAGTATCACTGCAAAAGACATAAGTTCACTGTTTTTTAAAATTGATTTTTGTTTTATTGAAACAAGGCTTGCTGTGGCAGCCAAACTGGTCTAGAACTCATGATGATCCTCCTGCTGTAGCTTCCAGAGGAGGCTATCGTGCGTGTGCGTGTGTGTGTTTTGCTGGGGATTGAATCCATGGCCTTTTGCATGTTAGGTGAGCACACAACTATAGAGCCACATCACATAGGGGCCTGTTTTAAGCACCGCCCCCAGGGTATCATTATGTAACCTTGACTGTCCTGGAAACTCTGTTTAGACCAGGTTGGCCACAAACTCAGAGATCTGCCAACCTTTGCCTCCCAAGTACCAGGATTAAAGGTGTATAATACGACACCCAGCCCTTAAGATTTGTTTTGTGTTTAATTTTTATTACATTAAAAATTATTTTGTGCATATATTTGTATGTGTGTGGAGGGCACATAAGGAAGTCAGAGACAGCTTTCGGTTGGTTTTCTCCTTCCACCATGTGGGTTCCAGGACTGGAGCTCCAGAGAGAAGGTCATCAGGTACCCTTTTTCACAGAGCCATCCCACAGGCCCTTCTTTTTATGTTTTAAATTATGTGAATGTAGGTATGTCTGTGTGTGTTCGTGCACATGAGCATGGGTTGGTAAGTCGAGATGAGGGCGTCAGGTTCTGCGGAGCTGGAGTCACACACCGCTGTGAGTTGTCTGATTATGGGTGCTGAGAGCCGGATTGGCCTCTGTAAGAACAGAGTGTGCTCTTGATTGCTGAGCTCTCTCTAGCCCCCTGCCCCACCCGATTTTATCTTTTTAGTGACTGAGTAATAATATCCCATTGTACGTGCTTTTAAATTCTGCCTGAGCATTGCCTCAGCAAAATAAGGAAATAATACAAAAGAGGAAGATTATCTTTCTAGTGCCCAGTTCCAGACAAAGGGGAAGACAGTACCAGGATGGTAGTACCTTGGCAGAGACTCCAGGAAGACATATTCATTGCTTATGTTCCTGATGAGTTTTAACATGTCTGAAGATTTATGTAAACAGAAAAGTGAGTTTTGAGATGGCCCTGGGTTTTGGTTTGCCACGGTTTCCTTGTGATGGATTTGGGGTCTGCATTAGCAGTGAGGTTGAGAAGGGGTGTATTTTTCCTATATAATCACTGAGTGACTGTGGGAAATGCAGAGATTGCATATATGTCTCTTGTTCCCCAGCATTTTTGTTTTGTTTTTCAAGACAGGGTTTTTCTGTGTAGCCTTGGCTGTTCTAGAACTTGCTCTGTAGACCAGGCTGGCCTCAAACTCACATAGATCTGCCTGCCTCTGCCTCCCGAGTGCGGGGATTAAAGGCGTGCGCCACCACTCCTGGCTCCCCAGCATATTTTTAACAGATATTTGTGTGTTTACAGACCATTGACTCTTGACCAAACTCTTGAAGTGATGATCTTAACAGAAAATTAACCAAGTAAAAAAGTAATTACTAATTTTGAACATTAGAAATTGTGCTAAGAAGGAAAAACAGTGGTAGCATTGAATATTAGTTTATCAAAAACTGATGTTGCTTCAGTGAGAAGGGGGCTTGGGAGACGTGTGGCCAGACATGTGTTTGTGGGTGCATATGCACTTGGTAGAGGACCAATTGGAGAAAAATTTTATCTTCCAGAAAGAGCGGCCAGTGCAGTGATAGCAAACCTTGAAAGTCAAGTAGGAATGAGAAAAGCCAAAAAAGTGGTGAGTGGAGTTCCAGGTGGGCCTGTATGGGGCTAGAGATTGAGGAGCAGGGAGTAGTGAAAAATTGTGAAGCAATCACCATTTGACTCTTCATTCAGCCTCTGCAAATGCAGCTTGAGTACAAAATAAAAAGTAAAATTTAACAGAACATGACAGGCAGGAGTCTTTGTGTGGAGTACCATGGAATTATTTATTATATTGTGAACATTCAAGGGGTGAGCTTTTAGAGGATTTAAGGCTGTCCTGGTGTGGTCTTTTAAAGGATGCCAGCAGGAGGGCATGGTTGAGGAATTCCTTGTTACTTCTTATGCTACACAAACAGGAAGGGTTTGGGGTGTGAGAGTTGTTGGGTATTGACCATGCCAAGCAGAGCAGGTGATCCCTCAAGCGAACTTGCCTGGTGGCATTTGCCAGAGAGGGATCCCAAGTAGTTTTGTCTAGTGGCTAGACAAGGCTGCCACTATGGTGCCAGGGGCCTCAGGACTACTCAAGCTTTAGCATCTGTTTCCTCATATGTAAAATGGGACCGTTGCAATACCCAGTCACTTTGCTTGTGAGAAACAAACGTGTTAATACACTTACTGGCTTAACATGGAGTCTGGTACATCTGTTAATAACTCAAGCCAAGGTCTAAAGGATATTGACACCTTTTCTGTTTTGTTAAGCACTTACTTTGAAAAAAGTGAAAGGACCACAGTAACAAAAACATCCTAGAGGAAAGCAGCGGAAACGCTCAAAGACCTCCTTCTGTCTCTCTTTGCTTTGCTCTCCCTCCACTTTAGATACAGTGCTGTTCTGGATGCAAGTCTGAAAGTTGACAAACTATTAATTTTAGAAAATCTCACATTTTTAAATTTTTATTTTTATTTTAAGGTGTGTGTGTGTGTGTGTGTGTGTGTGTGTGTGTGTGTGTGTGTGTACTCGAGAACATGCGTGGGTACAGGTGCTTGCAGAGGCCAAAGGAGTCAGGTCCCACTGAAGCTGGAGTTAAAGGCAGTTGTGAGCCACCAGCTTTGGGTGCTAGAAATCGAATGAGCTTGGATCCTCTGGAAGAACATGCCACCAGATTTCACATTTATACAAAGTTGTTCCATGCTGTAGGGTCCATTATTAACTGTGCCTGTTTCAGTGTCCTGTGTAAAGCAGGACTTTTGTCCCACATGGAATCCACTGCAACCCCTTCAGGTACATCTATTTAGTCTCTTCTGGAGCAATTCCTCAGCCTTTCTCTTTTCTAGCTTCAACATTTTGCGTTGTTTTGTTTATTGAGATGGGGTCTCCTATATTGCCCATGCTGGCCTCAAAATCCTGGGCTCAGCCTCCCAAATGGTGGGGCTGCAGGCATGCACCATTGCATCCTTAACATGGACTTTTTGGAAGAGTATTAAAGCCACTCTCGATGGGAAAGGTTCTTGGGGTTTGATTTGCTGGGGTTTCTTTGTGATTGTGAATTCAGAGTCTGCACTAACAGTCAGGTTGAGGAGAGGGCATTGTTTTCTTGTGTAATTATTAGTGACCTGTGGGAGCTGTAGTGATTGTACAGGTGTCTCCTGTTCTCCAGCATATTTTTAATAGGCGTTTGTGTGTTTATCGATCATCAACTCTTGACCAAACTCCCGAAGTTCAGCTGCAGGTGAGACTCTGGAGGTGGTTTGGAGGCTGCCAGTGGAAAACAGCATTGAGAAAGAAACATTGATTTTTTTTTTTTTTTTAAATCAAAGAGACTTTATTCCATTTGGGACACAAATGTCCTTCTAAGCTTTAAAGTCTGAAAAAGCCAAATTCACGTGTCCATTTGTGCAGTAATTATTATTGAGTGCTTACTGCTTGCAAGGTTCCAGGAATAAATAGTAAAAATAAATAAGTCAAATCTCTTATTGGACTCTTTGTTCTCGTGGGGAGGTAGACAGGAAAATTGTGCAGTGAGTCAGTGGTGGGGGAGAATAGACCAAGGAGGGTCATGGAATCTGACCAGGCTGTCAAGCTGGCCTAAAACCCAAGGGAGGCAAAGAAGCTTCAGGACTCCTCTGCTGGGAGGATCTGGCTGGTACTGGGAATTGCCACACCATGCGTAGAGAGAGGCACTTGTCAGTGCAGTGTTAGGTGACTGAGCAGAGGCAGAGGAAAGAGGGGTGGATGGAGTGACCGGGCCCTAGCCTCACACTGGCTGGCAGGGCTCCAAGAGGGCGACCTGGGGGGTTCCAGCAGCTTCTGGGGAAGGAAGGTCCCCGCCTCGGGAGTTTCTCAGCGCTGAGGTGGGTGGAAGGCAGGTGAGGGCTGGCTTGGTAAGATTCCTGTCTCCCTGCACCCTGGGTGGCTGGGCTGGATTCTTGACAAGCCTGGGCAGACCAGGGCTCGCTCTCAGGAACATCTAGGAGCCCCAGGCTATATGCCCGGGGCTATGTGTCCCCTGCCAGCAGAGTCAGGCTGTTTTCCAGTGTCAACCTCACCTTCATTCCAGGATCCCTTCCCAGCTTTCACAGATTTCCCTTGCCAAGGCACAGCTCTCTCCAGTTCAGGCAACTGACAGCACCACAAAACGTGGGTAGACAGACACTGGTGTCGGTCTGTCCCTTCTGTGTGTGAGAGAGAGAGTTCCTAAATGTCTTCTGCCCACTAACTTCTGTAGTTCTCATACCAACACTGCCAGGATGCTGCTGTTGTTGTGACCCCCAGGTCATGTGGGTGAGGGGAATTGAGCAACAGAGAGGGTTGGCCACTTGCCCTTGATCACACAGCTAGTGAATGCAGACTCAGGGTTTACACCCTGGCTGCTTGGCCCCAGACCTCTGTTTTCATCCTCTGCCTTGCACTACCGATGTCATGGTATTTTTCCTCGAAGCCCCTGCCAGTTCCAGGGTGGTGCCCTTCAGTCTGTTTCGGGCAGTCTCTTGCCTCTTGAAATGTCTGTGCTTGGTATCTAACCATAGGTCACTAGGGTGTCTGAAGAGTGAAAAGCAAGAGTCCTTTTTTCCAGAAGATTGTGAGGATTGTGTGCCTTCTTTTCAGGGTCAGGTCCAGAGAATTGGGCTAATGCCTCTGGTGCTCCAGATGACATGCTTTACTTAGTGCCAACAGCAGCTGGGAGGCAGCTTTTGTGATCACCCTTTAACAGGCGAAGAATCTGAGCCTCTAGGAGCTGTATGCCCAGACTCACCCAGCAGAAAAGGTGAACCGTTTGGCTGCTCTGGTCCCAAACTTGAGCTGATGGAATGGGATGCTTTGTGTTCACTGGAAGTCATGTGCTTGGTGTGTTCCCTGCCTGTGTCGACTGACTTGGCTGTAGAAGAATTCGACCACTGTCCTGAAAGAACACCCAGTTTTAGGCTAAGATGATGTCTTAGTTGGAGTTTCTATTGCTGTGAAGAGACACCATGACCACAGCAATTCTTATAAAGAAAACATTTAATTGGGGTGGCTCACTTACAGTTCAGAGGTTCAGTCCATTATCATGTCGAGGAGCATGGCAGAGTGCAGGCAGACATGATGTTCGTGAAGTAGCTGAGAGTCCCACATCTTGCAAGCAACAGGAAGTGGTCTGAAAGTCACACTGAGGGAGGCTTGAGCAAAAGAGACCTCAAAAGTCCACCCCTACATTGACACACTTCCTCTGACAAGACCACACCTCCTCATAGTGCCACTTCCTGTGAGCTTATGGGGGCCAATTACATTAAACCACCACAGGCAGCCTTTGTTCCAGTCTTGCCTCTGCTGTGTCTCCAGCACCACACTGGCTGAGCTTGGAGTCCCTGCCACTCTCCTGTCTTATTCACAAAAGTGCAGTAGAACCACCTGCATCCTCAGACCTAGTCAGAAAGCGCAGGCTGCTAGTTCTTAGCTGGGTGCTGATAGACAGAACGAGTGGTGTTCCCTAGAAGGGCCTATCTGAATCCCACATGAGGGGGCATGTGGGTCTCTTCAGAAACATCCAACTGATTTGGCAACACCTAGGTCACCATCCTTCCCTCCCCTGGCAGTCTTTGTTGAGGCACCAGCTGTGCCAGATGTTATTGACAGTAATGGGGAGGACTTAACCATAGGCCGGTGGTGCTAGGCCAGGGCATTCAAATATAATCTGCTGAAGAAAATCACAGGATTTCTTTGAGTTTTGGTTTTTCGATGAGGTTTCTCTGTGTAACAGCCCTGGCTGTCCTGGAACTCACTGTGTAGACCGACCAGACTGGCCTACATAGAGATATGCCTGTCTCTGCCTCCAGAGACTGGATTAAAGGCATGTGCCCTCACACTGGGCTCAGGATTTCTTGCTGATTAAAACTGTTATGACAAAGGCAAGATCTCCACATGTTCGACTCCAGCCTGATCTACATAGTGATGTCTAGGCCAGCCTGGGCTACAAAGTGAGACTATATCAATTAAACAGACACACAAATAGACAAACACTGCGTCTTTGTTAGGGTTGCTATTGCTATGATGAAACACCATGACCAAAAGCAAGTTGAGGAGGAAGTTAATTTGGTTATACTTCTACAGCATTGTTCATCATCAAAGGAAGTCAGGACAGGAACTCAAACAGGGCAGGAACCTGGAGGCAGAAACTGATGAAGAGGTCACGAAGGGGTGCTGCTTACTGGCTTGCTCCCCATGGCCTGCTCAGCCTGCTTTCTTATAGAACCCAGGACCACCAGCCCAGGGGTGGCACCACCTGGTCCCACCCCCTTCAATCACTAATTAAGAAAATGTCCTACAGCCAGATCTTATGGAGGCATTTTCTTAATTGATGTTCCCTTCTTTCAGACAGCTCTAGCTTGTGTCAAGTTGCCATAAAACTATCCAGCACAGTTGATGCCTTGTCAACTTGACACACACATCACTGTTAAGCTGTAACTTTTCCTTTCTTAATCATCTCCAAATCATACATTAGTAAACCCACAATATAAAATATTTTACAAAATTAAAAATTCCTAGTCTTTACAAATTGAAACACTTTAAAATTAAATCTCTTTTAAAATCCAAAGTCTCTTTTAAAACCTAAAATCTCCTGAAAAATTCCAGAGGACCTTTTGGAAATGTCTGGAGACGTTTGGTTGTTACCGAGGAAGGGGACACTAGCATCCAGGCTGAGGCTGGCCTGCTGCTGGAGTAGACGTGTTGCGTGCATTGCACCCTAGAGCCGTCCAAGCCAAGTAGCGATGGTGTCAACTGAGAAACCTGGATTGAACGTCCAGCGCTTTTTATTTATTCATTTATTCATTCATTCATTCATTCATTTATTTATTTATTTATTTATTTGTGTGTGTGTGTGTGTGTGTGTGTGTGTGTGTGTGTGTGTGTGTGTACACGCCACAGTATATGCATGGAGGTCAGAGACCAACTTGCAAGAGTTGGTTTTCTCCATCTACTATGTGGATCCTAGGGTTTAAACAAGTCATCAAGCTTAGCATCATGTGCCTTTATCCCCTGAGCCATCCCACAAGCACCCCATCCAGCACTTATGAAGTGTTTCTAAGCAGCAGACATTGTTCTAAGTGTTTCTCAGGTAACCAACTCGATTCTTCTTCCAGTATTGTGCCATAAGAACTGTTGCTATCTTCATTTGGTATATGGGACAGTCAGAGCACACAGAGGTTAAGTAACTGGACCAAATTCCCAACTTGGGGCCACAGTCCCACTCAGAGTGAGTGAGGACAGGCAGAGGCAAACCTTGAGCCCAGACAGCCTGGCTCCAGAGTCCACGTTGAGCCTCTGAGCTACACTGTATTGCCCCTCCTTAAGGGAGCCAGTGGGCTTCAAGCCACACTTCCAGCTTTGCATCCAGAAAGCCACATACCTAGACATTTGGGTGTAAGAAGTGAGAAACCTTTGGCCACTCTGCCTAGAACATGGAGGTTGGGGGTGGATATAGTTAATTTCATGAGGAGCCAGTGAGCCATCAGCAAAAGCCTTGTCCTGTGAGGGGTGTGGCTCAGCTCATGAACTTAATGGTCTTTCTTTCTAGTTACCCTGTGCTCTGTCATTGTAGATATAAAGACAACTGTGGTGTACCCTGCCACAGAGAAACACCTGCAAAAATACATGCGTCAGGACCTCCGCCTGATCCGAGAGACTGGAGACGACTACAGGAGCATCACTTTACCTCACCTGGAGTCCCAGAGCCTCAGCATCCAGGTGACTAACTGCAGGGACTCAGAATCTCTGGATCCTGGAGCTGCTTTCTCTTCTTGCAAGCACCTGTTGGGGTCATCCCAGAGATAGTGCACAAATACCCTAGGTCTGGGCAGTATATGTGACTGTGAGACTACCAAGAGGAAGGTGAACAGAACCTGTGGGGCAGAGCCTTCTGGTGCGGGCTGGTTGCCATTTGATCAGGACAATCAGGGCAGGCTTTGTGATCTTGGGCCCTTTATGAGGTACTGATGTTCTCTGAGAAATTCATCCTGCTGGAGAAATCTTACCTGCTCTGCAGTAGCCCTGTATAGTCTGACTGTGTCTTCACTAAAGACCTGTGGGCGGGTAAAAGCTTCTCTTGGGTTGGGTGACCTTGATCCAGCCTCTTATCCCTAGTCTTTCCTGCAAGAGACAAGTCTTAGAGCTAAAACTTCCCCGCCCCTCCTTCCCCTTGCGTTCATTCCACAGCAGACTGTACCCTGTCGTCCCCAGTGTGTGTTCGGTATAGACCTGTGTATACAGGGTGGCAGAGTGCTCTGTCTGAGCCAGAGACAGGATGCTTAGCTCAGAGATCCTGGCAGTTCTTTGGGTTTAGGCCCAGTGCCAGCCAGAGCCTCTGCCTGGAATTGGCCCCATGTGGATACTCACAGTTAAATATGATGAATGCATATTGATGAGTCACTTCCTTGCCCACTCACTGGCATTCACTGGTTCCTTCTCACTATCGCTCACTCATGCTTTCTTTGGGCCTATTTTACTACTCTTTCCACACTTGGGGTACACTGTACAGAGTATTCTTATATGGGAAGCTCACAGCCATTCCTCAGACGAACGGTGGACACCAGGCTTGAGGGGGCCGTTCTATCAGTTGTAACGGAGAGAAAGAAGGAGGGGGGAGACTGTCAGTGTCGGAGGAAAGCAGGTCCCCTGGGAGTCCATGTGCTGACAACCCTCTTCCCAGTGTATAAGACTGGGAAGTTCGGGCTGGAGAGATGGCTCAGAGGTTAAGAGCACTGGCTGCTCTTCCAGAGGTCCTGAGTTCAATTCCCAGCACTCACAGGTGGCTCACAACCATCTGTAATGAGATCTGGCTCCTCTTCTGGCCTGACATGCAGACAGAACACTGTATACATAATAAATAAATAAATCTTAAAAAAAAAAAAAAAAAAAAGACTGGGAAGCTCAGTCATGCCCACCCCGCCGCAGCATTTGCTCACAGTGCCTCCGGCTCAGGATCTTTTATTGTCTCCTCTTTTTTAGAATTTGAGACAAGGTGCTCTAGTTTCATTCAGTTGCTGTGATGAAAATATCCTGATAAAAAGTAACCTGGGGTGGGAGCTATTTTAGCTCACAATTTCCAGATTATAGTTCACCACTGTGGGGAAGTCAGTGTCAGGAGCCAAGACACCTGGTCACATCACATCCGTAGTTAAGAGCAGAGAGAATGAATACATGCGTGCTTAGTGCTCAGCTAGCCTTCTCGGCTTTTACATAGTCCAGGGCTCCAAATCAGGGAATGTTGCTGTCTACATTCAGACTGAATCTTCCCATATCAATTAAATCAATCAAGGTGATTCCCTACAGCAGTGGTCCTCAACCTTCCTTATGCTGTGACCCTTTAATACAGTTCCTCATGTTGTGGTGACCCCTAACCATAAAATCATTTTGTTGCTACTTCATAACTGTAAATTTGCCACTGTTATGAATCATAATGCAAATATCTGGCATGCAGGATATCTGATGTGTGACCCCTGTGAAAGGGTCATCAAGCACCTTAGGGATCGTGACCCATAGGTTGAGAACCACTGCTACAGGCATGCCCACAACCTGATCTAGGCAAGCCCTCATTGAGACTTTCTCTTTCCAGGTGATTTTGGTTTTGTCAAGTTGACAAAATTAACAATCATGCAGTGGTGGCACACGCCCTTAATCCCAGCACTTAGGCGGCAGAGGCAGGCGATCTCTGTGAGTTCAAGGCCAGCTTGGTCTGTAGGTCGAGTTCCAGGACAGCTGGGACTACACAGAGAAACCCTGTCTCAGAAAAACAAAAATGAGCAGCAACAACAAAACCTAACCATCGCACAAGGTGTCATATAGCCCAGGTTGGCCTCAGACTCACTGTGTAGCAGATGACCTTGAACTTCAGATCTTCCTGCCTCTGCTGTCCCACTCCTCAGATACTAGGGTCACAGATGTATATCATCACACTCAGTTTACGTGATACTGGGGATTACTAGGCAAGCACCCCACCAGCTGAGCTACATCTCCAGCCCCCTTTTTTTTTTATAAACGTGCTGGCATTTGTTCTGTCTTCTGGGTGGAAAGGAGGTGTCTCTCTATATTCCTAGATAACTTGTGTGTAGGATCCTACAGGGACCTTCTGGGACATATGTTCTGTGGGGCTGTTTGTATGTATCCGGGATTCAAGAGACGAGGCCCCCGTCTAGCTGATGTGAGTCATGTAACTACCTTACTGTGCACCATTACCCAGTTCCACTTGCAAACAAAAGTCATTCAGCAGAACTCCTTTCTTCCAAATCTTGATTGACACAAACTTCTAGCGTAACTGGCAGCAGTCTTTGTATTATTGAGTATCTGCTGTGCTCTAGGCCCTGTGAAGGGCTTTAAGGAGACTCCAGCTGACAAGCCCTTGCTAATGTCTGAAGTCTCAGGGAAGATGGACATGCAGATAGACAGTAGTAATAATGACACAGGCCCACTGGTGAGCGATGTGAGCATAGTGGTGATGCAGTGAAAGGGGCCAGTGTAGACATGGGCTCACAAACTTGGAATCCTTCCCCTGAGTTTTAGGAGACATGTAGAAGTTGACAAGATGGACAAGGCAGAGGAAAGAACAGGTCCCGAGGCTTGGTATTGGTATGACTGGGCACAGGTTACACGGGGTCAGTGGGGATGGCCTTGAGTGACCTGGAGGAGGTCTGTAGACTGTGTTCAGGAGACCAGAAGTTCACAAGTACTAGAGGGTATTCTTAAATATAACAGCAGGAGATTCTGGTTTTTATCCACGTCTGGCCCTTCAAGGACTAAACCTGGTGCATGTGCATTTTATTTTCTTAAAGAATATTTTACATTTAATTTATTTTTTATTTTATTATGTATGTGTGTGCACACATATGTGTGCACCGTAGTGTACAGGTGGAAGTCAGAGGACAGCTCGTGGGTTCTGGGGGTCAGACTCAGGCCATCAAGCTTGGCAATAAGTGCCTTTATCTATAAGCCGTTTTGACAGCCCCACATGTACATTTAAAAAAATCTATGCTCTTCCTTTTTTTTTTTTTTTTTTTTTGGCATGTGTACAGGTGTCTAGTGTGTGCACATATGTATATAGATATTCACATCTGTGTGGGTACACATGTGTGTCGATGCAGGGACACATGTCTGCTGCTTGTGGAGGCCAGAAGTCTCCATCATTCTCCACTTTATTTACTGAACTGAGAGAGTGCAGATTCAGCTAGCTTAGCTAGCCAGCTTGCCCTTGGGATCCCCTATCTCCGCCTCCTGAGCACCGATACAGATTACTACCAGCGGCTTTTTTATGTGGATGCTAGGGATCTGAACTCTGGTTGGCCCTTTTGCTTATGTGGCAGGTGCTTTATCTCCTGAGCCATTCTTCCAGCCCTAAATATCTGTGATGTTTCTAAAGATTTAGATAGTGTGGTCAAATGTAACAAGTGCAAATGGAGGAGGGCTGGAGACCAGCATGGATCCAAAGCAGGGAAGGACAGGAGCCACCCAGGAGGAAGCCCCTGCTGGGTTTCAAGGCTCAGAATGGTGCTACAGGGAGGAAGGACTGTGGGGTGACGCTGGGTCCTACCAGAGTGAAGAATGGACAGTGGAGCCTTTGTTAACGAGGGCAGGATGTTGACTGTTGGGGGCGGGGGAGCTTATGTGGAATACAGCATGTTCAGTTTGGGATTTATTGAGCACGTGCTGGGTGCCAGGAACTGTTGTAGGCATTTTACATGCATTACCTCAATCTCCACACAGGTCTTTTGGAGGCAAGACAGAAAACCAGGCTGTCTGGTTTCAGTGTCTGGGTTCTTAGCAAATGACTTTGTCTGGTTCCTCAAGTTTGAAGTACTCATAACTTCAGTAAAGGTTCAATAAAAGACCGAAAATGGCAGTGGTGTGTCCGGACCTGAAGCCTTCAAGATCATCTGGCTAAAAATGTCCATTTGCAAGCTATCACATTCAGCTTCTGCAGCCGCTGGTGTCTGGATTCTCATTCTTCTGGCCAAAAGCAGTGGGGCGTTTTCCTTAACCCCTGAGCCCAGGTTTCCTTGTCTGGAAGTTGTGCCTCATACATCCTCCCAGTTAGGTTTGTGAGAACTAAGAGGCTTCCCATTTATCATGTGCCCACTGCTGTTGCCAGCACCGGAAAGGGTTGAGTGGAGCTGCCATCACCACACACAGATAGTGCAGGGGACCGGGAAAAGGTATGCTGTGCAGACACCTGGATGGCATAGGCAGGAGGGAAAGCATGGCCAGAGGAGAGAGGCAGGATGTGTGAGCAGAGTGGAGAATGGAGGGGGATGGAAAGGGGCCATATGTCCCTTGAGAGGTCCGTGGAGGAAAGAGGATATAGAAGTTGTTGACAGTGTCACACTGTAGCTCCATGGAGTCTAAACTGCCCACCAGGACTGGCTTTCAAGGGCAGCCCTCCCATTCCCTGCCTCAGTGTAATTTGTGTGAGTTCGGTGTGAATTTCGTTCCCTGCTTTCCCTGCCTTTCTTCTCTGGGCTGCTGGCCATGCGACTTCCTGTGGTTGCAGGTTCCTGCCCTTGGCCTGGCCTTTCCCAGGAGGCAGGATGTGCTGTGCCCTGGTTCCTAGGCTTGGAATTACATGGACTTGCCTGAACTTCCTCACGCCTGCTTCTTCCTCACCTACAAACCGGGGATGATGATAGCAGGTTGCTGTGGCCACTCAGCCTCCAACCACCCTTTCTCATTTTGCCTCCTCCATTAAACTGCCCCATTGTCACCTGTGCACTGTTGCGGTGTCTTAGGCACCTTCTTCGTGCAGGCTCTGGGATAGGGCTTTTAAGTGCATGTCCTGGTTAAAATCTTCCCCATAAGCCTCATGCACAGACCTTAGGAGACTGTTTTGGGTAAGAGGGTTCAGTTGTTTGCCCATGGTGGAAGCAAGTCAGAGTGGAGCTGAGGATGTGCTGTCATGCTCCAGAGCTCATTCGTGCTTTGTGACAGTATGTGTTGCTCTCCAGTGGGAGGTGTGCGCCTCTGGGCAAGGGATAGTCCTAGAGGCCAGCTGTGAGGTGCACCAGGACTTTCCATGATAGAAGTCGCCGGGTCTCCCTCCTTCCCGTTTCTGGGAGGCTTTAGTTAGCTTTGCTGGCTCTTTTTCTTCCAGCAGCACATCCCCAAAGATGTCTCTGGTGGCAGAGGAAATGCTTCTGGAAGAATCTTGACCCTCAGCCGCAGGCATCTGTGAAGAAGCCATCTCCGGGTTGAAGGGCTGTAGCAGGCCTGGGCTTGGCAAACATGGCGCTAGCAGGCCTTGCCTTTCCCCTTCCTTCTCCCTTGTAAACCATAGCTTACATCCTTAAAGCTAGCTGCCAAGGTCTCTTCCCTTATTTGGACACTTTCTCTTGCCAGACTCATTCCTAAGGCTGATTACCAAGGTCCAGCTATCAAAGTATTGAAGTCTAACAATCAAAAGCTCCCTTTTTGGCTACCCTAATTAACATACCCAATCAAAACAAACCATCACATCCTAGCCCATCCTAACACAGATCTCTCCTTTTTTCCTCTTAAAAATCACACACACACCTGCAAGGTCATTTGCTGCTGTTTTCTGCCTGAGTCAGAAATCAGCCACTTTGCTTGCCCTCTTGATAAAGAATCTCTCTGTGAAAATAGATGTTTGGATGTGGTTTGTTCCTACTCCAGGATCTGGGAGGGAACATGCTGCTGTGTGCAAGCTGGTCCCTTCACAAGTGTTCTCCAGACAACTTCCAGGAAGTGGCTCATCCTGGCTTGTTCTAGGGAGGCCCTTTGACTCGTTGGTCTGTCCTGCAAATCTAGTGGGGTCTGCAAGCCCTCTCAACTGAAGTGTCTCCTTGAATAATTGTTGGGACTCCAGAAGCCCAGGTATCTCCAGCGGATGTCCTCTGCCCTCTGCCCCTATTCCAGCTGGTACTGACTAGATGGGTACAGACCCCAGGCCAGCCCCCTGCTTTTGGCCTTTGGGGACACTGCCTATGCCAGCACTTCTGACAGTGGGAAGAGGATTTTCAAGGCCTTGCCTCCTCTACTCGTGAACCTGGAAGTCCTTCTGTCTCGGAGAAAGAAGGAATAGTGGTTCATTTCACCCCATTGGCTAGCAGCCATGTCTTTTGGATGTGGGGCACCCCTGGGTGCAAAGGGCTCTTACAGCTAGGGAAATAGAGATGTACCAGAGGCTCCTGGGCTCTTGAGTGCTGTGAACTTGGGAGCCCCTCAGCCTAACCTTGAAGTCTGGTTTCCTCACAGAGACCCCCCCCCCACACACACACACACACACACACTCCCCAAGTTGTAACTGTACATCGATGTCCTTGGAGTCTATTCAGGACTAGGGAAGGGTCCTCCAAAGACTGTCAGCTGCTAATCAGAAGGTAGTAAGAGGGCTGGAAATCCCGTGAGAGTATCATTGAAACCTCCTGTGTCTGTGTGGCTTTCTGTTTTGCTTTGACTTGGGGGGCCCATCAGCAAGGCCTGCTGATACATAGCATTTTCAGTATCTCCAGGCGACGGTTCTCACTCACTCGTTGGCCTATAGAACCAAAGGCTTTACTGCACCGTGGCTGGCTGGCATTACAGAAAGAAATTTCTGTGCTCTTGGCCTCCTTGATTGGTCAATGGATACACAGTGTCTCCCCTGCTTTGGTAGGCACTGGACAGGTCAGTACAGGGGCCGGGACGGGGTGTGGCTGTCCGTGTTGACCAGGAGAAACCTGAAGGGCACAACCCCATCTGAGCGGCAGAGACCTGTCTCACTGGTAACAGTAGCTAGGATTCAGCTGTGGTAGAAGTGGAGCGTCTTCCAGAGCCAGTGATTGCACATCCTGAGTTTGTAGCCTTTTATAGTGGGGCCATTGTTCTTGGAAGGCCCCAGTCAGCTAGAGTGAATTTGTAAACCCTTTCTCTCTCTCCTTCCAGTGGGTGTATAATATTCTTGACAAGAAGGCTGAAGCTGACCGGATTGTTTTTGAGAACCCAGACCCTTCTGATGGCTTTGTCCTCATCCCAGACCTCAAGTGGAACCAGCAGCAGGTAAACACCAGGTGCTGGAGCACTCCAGCCTCTGAGCTCCCGCCTCCATGCCGCTGGCCTGCCTGCCTTTGGGGGCCCTGCTCCCTTACAGCGCTGATCACTGTTATCCAGTAAGGAATGGCCTGAGCTCCTCCAACTGACAGTGCATAGCTGTCCTGGGCAGCCACTTGTGCTTCCATGGGTCAGCTTAAAGCCTCTTCTGACTCTGCTCTTAGCCGAAAGGTAGCATGGGGGGATGCTTGCCTCCATGGTTATTGGCTGTGTGTCCCTTTAGGCAGCCTCGCACTTGGAAATTCTGGGTTAAAGCCTCGTTAGTCATGGGAAGTAGGTGTGGACAGGAAGAACTGCCTCATGGGACTCTTGAAGACCAGAGTGCTTGTGACTGCAAGGAGATTACAGCCTAGGGATCACAGAGAGACGTCAAGATAGACTCATACACTTCCATTACAGAAGCCCTGAATGCGCTTGAGCCGGTGGCACAGAGACCAGAAATCATCAGCATCTGGCCCAGGCTTGTCCGGCATCTTTCCGGCCTACCGGCAGAGCCGCCCATTTCCTGTCCTCTTTAAGGTAGGGAAGGCTGTGGACACTGCGCTGGGCCCAGCTACATGGCTGGAACTCCTCGCTGCAGGAGTAGTGGAGGGCCACCTTGAGTGTTACCCCTGGCTTCACAGCGAAGGTTGGCCCTTCCTAACCTGTCCTTAGTTGTGTTCCCGGGGCCGTAGTTTATTCAGTGCCTCAGCCCCTTGACTTGTGACAGCAGTGAACTTCATCGCTCCTTTAGAACTTGGCAGCGTCCCCAGCGGTAAGATGGGTCATAGCTGAGCTTCTGACTCTTGTTCTGGGGTCAGAGGAAGAATCAAGGAGATGGAAGATCCTTCCTGGCACCCTTGAGTCTCGCTTGCCTCGTCTCCTGGAAACGTTGTTCTCCTCTTTCTTCTCCTCTCCCTTTCTGCTGAGAGTCAAACCTAAGAGGCCAAACACAGTAGGCAAGAGCTCTAGCCATGCGCTGTGTCTCTAGCCTTAGAAGTATGTTTATTGTCCCCAAACAGGTGGCCCTGGGTGTATTCATTTGTTCTCGCTTTCATCCATTCCACAAATATGTCGCAAGTGTCTCGTGTTGCTAGAGGTTCTGCCTTTCTAGGTCACGCTCCACCTACTCCGTGCCTTGTTTAGTTTATACAATGTCTTGATCTCTAGCCCAAGCTAACCTCAAATTTGTGATTCCCCAGCCTTCATGAGGACTGTGTGCCACCACAGTTCTGTTAAGTTCTTTCTATTAAGAGATTGCCTAGATGCCGGGCAGTGGTGGCACACGCCTTTAATCCCATCACTTGGGAGGCAGAGGCAGGTGGTTCTCCATGAGTTCGAGGCCAGCCTGGTCTACAGAGTGAGTTACAGGTGAGCCAGGGCTACACAGAGAAACCCTTGTCTCAAGGGGAAGAGAGAGAGAGAGAGAGAGAGAGAGAGAGAGAGAGAGAGAGAGAGAGAGAGAGAGATTGCCTGTGTGTTCTTTTGTGATTCTTTTGTTGTTATTGCATGCCCGTGGTTAAAGTATATTTGATACGAAGGCTGTGAAGGAAGGGTAGATTCCCTCACTCCACATTCCTCAGAGCCCCTTGTTCAGAAACCACTACTGTCACCTTAGCCTCCAGAAGTAATCCTCGTGTATCGCGACTATAAATATGTATGCATGGACACACAATACATTTTCAGTGCACACAGCTTAAACTTTTTGGCCTTAAGTCCTCAGGCCAGGAATCCTTCCTTTGAGTCCCTAGGGGGTAAGATAAGGCTAACACTCCTGCCATTCCCAGTCTTGCCCTTGGCCAGAAAACTGACTTTGGTTTTGTTTTTTTTTTCCCCATCCTGCTTTATAAAAAGTCTCGGGGCTAGAGAGATGGCTCAGCGCTTAGAGCACCGACTGCTCTTCCAGAGGACCTGAGTTCAATTCCCAGCACCCACATGGTGGCTCACAACCATCTGTAATGAGATCTGGTGCCCTCTTCTGGCCTGCAGTCACACATGTAGGCAGAACACTGTGTACATAATGAATAAATAATCTTTTTTTAAAAAAAAAAAAAGTCTCCCCAGCGTGACCAATGAGCCACCTTCTAGAGTACTGGTCTGAAGCCTCACCTGTTCTTGTCTAGCTTTTCTCAGCTCATTCCTCTGTGCCAGGAGAATCTTTGGCTACCTGCAGAAAACCTTTCATCATGAGTAATGTCAAAGAATGGTTCCTTCTCCTTCTCGCGCCCAACCTGCGAGCTGACACTCAGCACCAGGCTCTATGCCTCGTTCCATGCCAGTAGAGCAGAGAGATACTGTTTAGTGTGGCGTTTGGGATCTTTTAACTGATATCATTTAAAACAAGTGCTTTATTATTTTGAGTGTCCCATGACAGTAATATATCCTACAGCCAAAATATATGCTGAAAATCAAGCGCTTGTGTTTCCTGGTTTCCCCTTGGTCTGCTCACTAATGTGAAGGTACATTACCTGGACACAAGACATGCAGGGAGAATCTAGATGGGACTTTTATAAAGAAAGGCCTAATGAGCACAGCTCAGACAGCAGCTTAGGGGCAGAGCCCAGATTCTTGGAACTCTGTGGGAAGAATGACTGCCATGAAGAGAATGACATACTTGGACACCAGGCATTATATGGATGCTCTCGTTCCCAGTTCTCAAGTTAGGGCTCTTGGGGATTTGGCTGGGTGGCTCATGGTCTCCAAATCATCTCCTTGAGGAATCTAGCAGGTCAGACCTCAGGACTAGGGGCCATTGGATTCTTTCTGGACTTCACTCCTCGGCCTGGCACATGGCTGTGATAACCAAGCAAGGCCAAGGTTTGGGGAGCAGGGAGGGTGTGGGAAGGGTTTCCGGGCTGGAGAAAGAGTTCATTTGCTCTCTGGCACAAGATCTTGTTGACACGGGCTCTGTGCTCTGTTGTGACCTCCAGGTTTTCTGCCAGGCACCATTTACAGGAAGGACTGCAGGAAGGGCCTATCTGTGAACCGTTGAGATAGGAAAGAGAGAAAGAGCTGACAGTTACTGTGGCACTTGCTGCGGACCGACCCCTGGCCTCCTTTCCTCCATGTGTCCCCACACCCTTGCGTGCGCCTTTGGCTCTACATACATTCAGCTGCCTCCCTCTGAGCCTTCGCTGCCATAGTTCTCTCTAGCTCCATCGTCCGGCCTTTTCTAGGACGACTTTCTGGATCACCCAGCTAGCTGGGGTCTCTTCCCTCTTGTGCGTTGGTTCCTTTATGTCATGGGGAAGTAGCTCACTAATAGAGATTGTGAGAGGCATGCAGAAGACCCTGGGTTCTGGTCTCAGTACCACAGACAGAAAAAAGCTGTCATGCTCTATTTCATACAGTAGAACAACATGGATTAAGTTGTAAATTCTTCAGGACAAAGACTTGTGCCTGCCTCTTTCCGAACGTGCCCATCTCTCCCTGTCAACTCTGTAGAGTATGTAGACATTCCCAGATGTTGAATTTTGTTGTTTTTTTTTTTTTTTTTTTT
>CABHPP010124650.1:20371-30647 GCA_902168425.1 Peromyscus attwateri
TTTTTTTTTTTTTTGATGAGACAGCAATGAGGTGATGTCTGGGTTTTTATAGCCCCATGGCTGAGCTGGTGCCAGATGCCAGTCCAGGCCAAATCCCATGAGCCACATTTGTCCTCTGTGCTCCTGGCCTTGGGGAGACCTTCTAGGGGTCTACTCTGGGATCTAGTTTTGGGGAAAAGTTGCTTGTAGCAAATGAAACCTACAACCTCTTCTGGGGACCCAGACAGAGCCCTTAAGTCTCTCTCTCTCCCTTCCCTTTTTCCCTCTTTCTTGGTTTTTGACGTAGGGTCTCACACGGCCCAGGTTAGCCCCAGACTCAGTATGTAGCCAAGCATGACCTTGAGCTCCCAATCTTTCTCCCTCACCTCCAAATCTGAGTCTTTTCTTTAATAAATAAAAACTATTTTTATTTCATTTTACCAAAGTGAGTAACTCTTTGAGGTATAGGAACTACCACTTACCCCTTTTGGAGGATAAACTGAGGCCTACCTGGGTTTGTTACCTTGCTTTTAGGAGCCCATGGCTAAGTATCAAATCATGGTTTCATGCTATTGATGAACTGTGAGTCAGACTTCCAAGGCCTGAGTCTTCATGGCTATTCTTGGTCCCTTGCTGACTGACTCCGGTATGCTCCACAAAAGGATCAATGGCCTAGAGAATTTGAAAGTGCTAATAACATACAGACATTTCATTTTATGTCACTTTAAAAAATTTTCTTTTTATGTTACTTTCTTTGAAAATGGGATTTCCCAGTGTAGTCTGGAACTTGCCGTGTATCCCTAGCTGACCTCACCCTCAAAATCCTCCTGCTTCAGTCTCCTGGGTGCTGGGAGCACTGGTGTTTGCCACCATGCCCAATTTAGGATTGTGTTTTAAATGGAGAAGAATCCCCCAAAGAAACATGTACCTATTAAAAGAAAAATCCCATGACAGCAGTGTCTGCCAGACGCAATGAGAACTCATGAGGTTCTGTTCTCCAGAGTTAAGCCGTGGAGCATCCATCATATAACTGCTCCAGACCTCCCTCTGCATGTACAAGGGTATGGTAAAACGTAGTGCTGGTGCACTCCTTTAATCCCAGCACATGGGAAGCAGAAGCAGGTGGATCTCTGATTTAGAGGCTAGCCTACTCAGGAGGAAGAGGCAGGTAGATCTCTTGAGTTTGAAGCCAGCCTGGTCTACAGAGTGAGTTCCAGGACAACCAAGGCTGTGCAAAAAACCCCTGTCACAAAAAAAGCAAAACACCCCCAAAAAAAAAAAAAAATCTTAATTTTTTAATCAATCATGCTGTATTTATCCTATTTTTGCAATTTGTTTTTGCAGAAAGTAGTAGCTCTGAAGCCCTAGGGGCCCAGAAATCAAAAATCCAAACCAATCAAAAAAGAATAGCTCTTGAAATGCAGAATTTTTTTCCCCCTGGCTGCGGGTGGGGGGGGGGGGGGGGGTGCGTCGGGTTTCCAAGACAGGATTTCTCTGTTACAGCTCTGGCTATCCTGGAACTCACTCTGCAGACCAGGCTGGCTTCAAACTCAAGAGATCTACCTGCCTCTTCCTCCTGAGTGCTGGAACTAAAGGCATGTGCCACCACCACCCGGCTGAAATGCAGAAGCTCTTAACCTGGTAGGTGCGTGGCAGAGTGACCAGTAAATTGTATAAAACACTGTGCTGTGTGCATCTGTGAGCAATTTTTAAAGGCAGTGGCTATGACCCTCTTCTAAATTTTAAGAATGATCCAGATGTAAGATTCTTGGTTTTTAGATGGAGAAAGAGGCCACTTTGGAAAGGGACTCAGGTGAGGCAGATGGGAAGTGGGCCCCTCAGATGGCCTTGAGATCAGTACCAGAACACTGCAGTCGTCTGGACCTGGGCACCCTGCCCTGGCCTCATCAAGGAGCTGTGTCCTGCAGAGCCAGGAGAGTGAGGGAGTCAGCCTGCGCAGGCTGCCAGGATGAGTCTCTGCAGTCCCTACCAAGAGATTTACAGCTGCCAGCTACTCGCCGAGATAAGACCTGGTGCAGTACTGGGGACTCTGCAGTGTGTGTGGGAGGCCTGGCTTCTCCAGGCTCCGGGCAGCCCTCCCAGAGCTAGCCTAAGCTAGCATAAACAGGAGTGGGTAAGGGGCAAGCAGGGTCCCCTATCATGGGCAGAACATGAGCGCTGGACCCACCCCTTCCTTTATTTTGGTTGCTTTTGTTGTCATTAGTTTTGTGGGGCCATGTGCATACTAGACAAGGGCTTGTCCACTTATTAACTACAGCCCCAGCCCATCTGAGAATGATTGATTATTACAGCCAGGCAGGCCTTGCGGAGCTTGGTTACTTAGGTATTTCCTAGCTGCAGCAGGATGGTCTCATATCACCCAAACAAGCAGCCACCATCATTGAGTGTGTCTCCTCTGCTAAGCATGGAACCCCCACCCCGCCCACACACTTCATCTTTCAGCTAGCCCCAGCCAAGTGGCCCCAAACCCAGGGAGCAGGCCCTGTTACTCTCCCCATCATATGGCTCAGAGAGGCCAAAATGCTTGCACAGTGGCTGGAGGTATAACTCAGTGAGTGTTAACAAAAACAGAAGCCTGCACCAGGCCACCGGGGTCATCAGATGTGGATTAGAGCCTGGTATGCCAGTCCCCAGCTTTACTGGCAGGCTGTCCTCAAACTCAATATGAAGATGATGATGATGACCTTGAATTGATCCTCCTGCCTCCACTCCTTAAGTATTGGGATGACAGGCATGCACCATCACACCTGGTTTTATGCAGTGCTGAATATGGAACCCAGATACTAGGTAAGCCCTCTACCAAATGGGCTACATCCACACCCCCTATAATTCTTTTTGTTGTTATTTTTGGGGTGTGAGAGTGTGGGGGTGTGTGAATATTTGTGCACTTACATACAGATAAAATTGCATACTCTCAAAAATGTGACTGGAAAATGAGAGAGCATATGGATGGAAATCCATGGCAAAAATCATATTCAATAGCTGGCCAGTGGTGGCACACGCCTTTAATCCCAGCACTTGGGAGGGAGAAGCAGGTGGATCTCTGAGTTCAAGGCCAGCCTGGTCGACAAAGTGAGTTTCGGGATGGCCAGGACTACACAGTGAGACCCTGTCTTGAAATACAAACAACAAGCAAAATGCACGTGACACAATTCCAGAAAAGAACAGGAGCCTCACTCCTCGGTGGTGTTTCACTCCTGCTCAGGGGCCTCCATAGATGGCGACAGTGCTTGGTACCCCAGGAGGTAAACAAGTGGGGCCAAGGGGGTCAGCCAGTTTGGGGAGCATCCTGGTTTGCTTTTCTGTTGCTGTGGTAAAACACTGACCACACACAACTTGGAGAAAGAAAGAATTCCCTTCATCTTACAGCTCCCAGGCCATGCTCCATCACCGAGGCAACTCAGGGCAGGAAGTCAGCCTGGAGAGAGACACTAGCAGAGACCGTGGAGCAGCACTGTTTCCTGCCTTACTTTTCATGGCTTGCTCAGCTTGCTTTCTTACGCAGCCCAGGACCACCCACCTAGGAGTGGGATCCCCCACACTGGGCTGGGAGAAAATGTGCCACAGACTTTGGTAGGCCAATGTGATATAGGCAGTTCCTCAACTGAGGTTCCCTCTTCTCAGGTGACCCTTGCAGGTGGCAGGTGAGAGGCTTGTGGGGTGGGATTTCCTCGTCTGGCAGATTTGGAGACTGGACCTTGAGTGTTGAGCAGGTCGGTGCCCGCTCACTTAGTCACTGGTATGGTTTAGATCTGGAGTGTTCCCCTGATGCCTGTGTGTCAGAGCCCTGGTCCCCAGCCTATTGCTTTGGGGAAGTGGTGGAACCTTTAAGAGGTAGAACGGATGGCACATCTTTGAGTCACTGGGGATGCTGGGAGTCCGGTCTCCTCCTCTTTCTCTCTCATGTGATGATTGTAAGGGGAGCAGTTTTGTTATAACTCCCGCTGTGCTGTGCTCTATCTTACAGTGAGCCCAGAGCCGTGAGCTTTTGAACTATGAGCCAAAATAACCCTTTTTTCTATACATTGAGTGTCTGTGGTGCTTCTCTCAGGGATGGAGGGCTGACTGACATATCACCCCCACAAAGGTTTTGTTTTCACCCTGGCTTGAATGTGGTCCCTCTGCCACCCTAATAAGACCTTGGGGTTAGCCCTTGCCTTGTTCTTGTGGTCTCTGGAGGATTTGTAGCATATCCTCTGTAAGGCAGCCGTGTGCTGGTCCCTTTAGCCAGTCTCCTGGGCCACAGCCCGGGATGCCCTGGAGAACCTTCATACCCATGGTATGAAGACCAAGAGGCTGAACCTTTGCAGCTGGAGGAGCAAGTGAGCAGATAGGAAGCAGGGAGGGGCGTAAGGGTGACCAGGAGCCAGGTGTCCTGCTTTCGTCTGAGGCATCTGCGTGTCCTTGGCATTTTCACACGGGTTTTTGTTCACTTCTTGCAGCCTGTCAGTGACTTTTACCCCCATCCTACAGAGGACAGGAGGCACCAGAAGGTTTAAAACTTACCTGAGTGTTAGGCATGGTGGTACACACTTATAATCCCAATTACTCTGGAAGCTGGGGCAGGGGGATCCTTGAGCCCAGAAGTTTGAGATCAGTCTGGGCAACACAGTGAGACCTTATCTAAAAACTCCTAAAATAATTCATTTTCATGAGAAGTGAAGGAAACTTGCCTAGTGTCACCCAAGCTAGAAGCAGCACTGCCATTTACACCCCTTTCCTTTCGTTAATGGACACACAGTCCACTCAACATAATATATTCACGGTGTTAAAGTACGGAGTTCAGTGGCAATATCACAGTCTGTCTCTGTTGGGGTCTCTATTGCTGTGAACACACCGTGACCACGGCAACTCTTAAAAGGAAACATTTAATTGAGGTGGCAGCTCACAGTTTCAGAGATGTAGTCTGTTATCATGGCAGGGAGCATGGTGGCTCTGAGTATGGTACTGGAGAATTCTACATCTTGATCCAAAGGCAACAGAAGTGAGCTGTTTCCTGGATGTGACTTGACCATATATGAAACCTTAAAGCCCACCCCCACAGTGACACACTTCCTCCAACAAGACCACGCTTACTCCATGAAGGCCTCACCTCCTAATAGTGCCACTCCCTTTGGGGGCCATTTTCTTTCAAACCACCACATAGCCACAGGCTATCAGCGAACACCTAATCCCAGAGTACTTTATCTCCTCAAAAAGAAGCCCCCTCCCCACTGGCTATCCTTCCCTGCAGTGGTTCAGATAAACAATATCCCCTAAAAGTCCATATGGGAAGGGTTGGTCTCAGGAGTGGTGGTTCTAGACAGTGCTGTGGACTTCAGTAGGTGAGAGTTAGGCCATTTGGGGATTGGGATTGGGATTATGAGATCCCACATATCAGTCTGCCTGCCTGTCTCCATCCCCCTCTCCTCTCTGCTTGCTGGCTTATGACATTACAACTCGGCCCAGTGTGTTTCTTCCCTGTTTCCCTCACTGTCTCATCAGATCGCTCCTTGATCCACAACCACGAGGCAAACAGAGACTGGGAAACTCACAAGTCTTTTGAAACCTCAAAGCCTGCCCCCCCAGTGGCACCCCTCCTCCAACACCACACCTCCTAATCCTTCCCAAACAGCTCTATCAACTGGGGACCAAGTGTTCAAATATATGAGCTTATGGGGGTCATTCTCATTCAAACCACCATAGAGACCATAAGCAATTCAACCCCTGATCTTGAACTTGAACCTCCAAACTATAAACTAACCTTTTCTCTTTATCACTTGACTGCCTCAGAACCATAGTCACACAAAGCTCTATATTCCCAGGTATCTGCTAAATCATTCTTTATGGATTTGCCTATTCTGGGCATGTCAATAAATGAGATATATACAATACTTGCCTCTTATGTATGGCTTCTTTCACTTAGCAAGTTTTCAAAGTTCATTCACATTGTAGCATGAGTCGGTACTTCATCGCTTTGCGTAAATACAAGCATTTATCCAGTGTATGGATTCATGTCATTGTGGCCCCTAAGCCAAATGCTTTTTTAGGTGACTTCAGTACCAACCACGTGGCCTTAGGATCTTAGAAACTATGATATTGCTAGTGTCTCTCATCTTACATATGACAATGTTATGCAGGTTAATGACTGCACAGCTGGGGGTCTGAAGGGCCACCAAACCAGAAAAAGGCTCAAAGGGCAGGTTGAAGGCTGGAACATCTCAGTAACAGAGTGCCTGCCCAGCAGGTGAGGTCCTAAGTTCACAATCTCAATCTGGAAGAAGTAGAGGAGAGGGGAAGACATACTGATGATGACAGGTTGACCCCTGAAGTGGGGCTGCTAGGACCCCTGTCTTGCACCTTAGGGGTTACACTTAGACTTAGGGTGAAGTTTGCTGAGAGGTGGGCTCAGAACCACTCCTTAACGTTGGTAGTGATAATTGTTTAAGAGTAATAACTTGCTGGGGGTGTGGCTCACTGGATAGACTGCCTGCCTGACATGCCTAAGGCCCTGTACTCAGTCACCAGCATCACATCATATGGGAGACATGGTGAGCCATGCCTGTATTCCTTCCACCCAGGAGGTGGAGACAGTAGGGTCATCCTCAGCTACATGTTAAGTTTGAGAGTGTCTCATAAAAACAAGAAAGTAGTAATAATGTCAATTGTGAAAGTTCAAAACAGCCAGGTACGTACCTGGCTAGCTGGCTCATCTCTTACATACCCACTATGCACCTAACCTCCATTGGGGGCTGAGCTTGCCTAGGAGTCACTTCACTGTTGAATTTCATAACAGCGACCTCTGGGTAGCCACATTAGTAAACTGAGGTCCAGAGAGCTGAAGAGACTTAGCAAGTCACACAGCTATTAATCAAAGGTCTGTGTGATGCTCTGCACCTAAGGGCAAGGCCTTACACAGGGATGTCTTTTTCAGAGAGCCCTCACCCCTCCATTGCACTTTTGACTTTATTATCTGGAAGGGCGTGGTCCCAGGAGGCAAGTGGGACCCAGGACCTGACAATGAAACCACATACATTCATCATCAACTGTGAACAGGATGGTCGGGGTGGAGCTCAGTTATAGAGCACCTGCTGAGCCTCTGTGAGGCTCTGTGTTCCATCCCCAGCACTGAAGATGAGAGAAAAGAACAAAATGATAAAAATGCAGGAAATTTCCCAGTTTCGTTTCAGAGGGCTGAGGCATTCCATTCTCTTCCTGGGTCCTGCGACCACCCTTTTCTCTGGACAAAGGCAAATAGCGCTGTCAACTAACGGGTAACATGAGAGATTTGCATAATGTTGGTGGGGTTCCTGGTCCAGAAAGTAGAACAGTCCATCCTGGTATGGATGAGACCCTTCCTCAGAGACGTGGGAGGTGTTGCTTGATGGAGACAGGAGGAGAGACAGAAGGCTGGTTAACAATGTGGATTTTGGAGCAGAATTCTGTATTCAGATCTTATCTCTAGCATGCCTTTAATCCCAGCATTCAGGAGGCAGGGACAGGCAAATCTCTGAGTTTGAGGTTAGTCTGGTCTACAGAGCGAGTTTCGGGACAGCCAGCGCTACACAGAGAAACCCTGGGGGACAGACATGACAAATCCTGTCTGTGACTCCGGGGAGAGGGTGTGTGAAAGCATCTGACATGGAGCGCCTAGCATCTCCCGATGAAGGAAAGGTGAAGAGCAAAGCCGCCACAGCTGATTCCAGAAGGTTCCAGAGGAACTAACAGGGCGAGCAGTTGTCAGCAATAGCTCAATCCCATGGGGCACTCGGGGTAGATAGCAGTTCTTGAAGCCCTGACGGTGGGTCTGCTCCTGAGTGGTTGAGAGATGTGGGCCCCAGCAGGCCTTGAAGAGGAGGCTGAGAGCTAACAGGAAGAGACTGGCTGCCAGCAGGCCATAGTGGGTGTCAGAGGCTGCTGGTGTGTGTGTGTGTGTGTGTGTGTGTGTGTGTGTGTGTGTGTGTGTTCGCGCGCGCATGTGCCAGGGGAGAATGCCTGGAGCAGAGAGCTTTGTGGGCAGGCCCGTGGGGGGGGGGGGGGGGGGGGGGGGGGGGGGGGGGTTGAGGGGGCAGCATTCTGGGAGAAACCTGAGCTTGTCATGAAATCCTAGTTCCAGACTAGATCTCCTGTTGCCTCAAGGCCTTACCCACAGGGAAGGAGGGGCAGGCTGTGGAGTGAAATGAACAGTGTGGTTCAAACCCAAGTCACAAAGATGCACTGAACATACTACAATGATTGATGTCTCTCTGTGTGCACAGAAAGGGTAAGTGTCTTGCTCAGGCTCACACAGCCCAAAACAGCAGATCCTGTGTCCAAGATGCCCAGGCCCACGTAGTCATAGCTAGACAGATAGATGCTTTCCAGAAGTACTAGCTTCCTCCCAGCACAGACCCCGAGCCTTGTATGTCTTCATGAAATGAGGATAGCAGCTTTGCCCTTCCCAGCGGCATTGTGTAAACAAAGGGATGTATTTGCATAGGCTAGACTATATAACATTAGTTCTCAACCTGTGGGTCACGACCCCCACAGGGCCACATATCAGATATTTACATTATGATTCAAAACTAGCAAAATTGCAGCTATAAAGTAGCAACAAAATAATTTTATGTTTGGGTCACCACAACATGAGGGACTGTTTAAAGGGTCGCAGCATTAGGAAGGTTGAGAACAGTGCTCTAGAGCACGGTGAGTCGTAGACAAATGATTGCACTGTCATCCCTACTGTTTACACTTTTACTAGGAAGGTGGAAGGATGATTCAGCCCTGTTACTGCACAGGGGATGAAACTGAGGCATGGCGGGGTATGTGGATCATGGCTGGTAATCAGAAAAGAAACTTCCGAAATCCTCTTGGCTATGAAGCCTGTCATCTCCAGCCTCCTGGCCTGGCTGGGGATGACCCATTCCTTCCCAGGAGGGTAGCTGGGAAGCCCTGATGCTACCAACCCTGCTGTATTCTTCCAGTTGTAGAAGGTGGACCACAGCGTCCAGAGTTCTCACCGGCACAGCTGACAGCCTGGCAGGGAGCTCTGCCCCTCGTGATATCGGAGACCCCAGGCAATTCAGCTCCCACCCCCACTCTTCCGGGGGGGATTAAGCCTTCTCACGGTGGTAGTTTTTATTTTATTTTATTTTATTTTTTTGCGCCCTACGGGACAGACTGCCTTCCTAGACATGACTTTAGAGCCCCCTAGTGGCCAGCACAGGGTAGAGCTAGAGCGTGCCTACCCTGGGGCTCCCGGCCAGTTCTGCCGGGAGCTCCCTGTGCCTCTGGGCCCCTGGAAGCAGCTGCTCAAGCAGGACTCTCAGAACCAGACCCACTCTAGGAGCTATGGACCCAAACTGGTGGGGTGAACTGGCTAACACACACCCGCAAAGTCCTCTCACAATTTGTTCCCAGGATACACCCATTCCAGGTGCCCCACTTATCAAAGCCTCTATAATGGGGGAACATCTGACATTTTAGTGAGAGAAAATGGGGTCTCCCTGTTTAGGTCAGGTTGGCCTCAACATCCTCCTGACCCAGCCTCCCCATTAACTGGAGCTGCATATGTATGTACCACACCCAACTAGGATTATAGGCTTTTAAAATTCATTTAGTATTAGATTAAAATAAAGCTTTTTAATCTAATAAACTTTTATCTAATAGACTTTTATCAAAGTTTATTTCAAACTGGGTGGTGGTGGCACATGCCTTTAACAGTGCTCGGGAGGCAGAGGCAGGTGGATCTCTGTGAGTTTGAGGCCAGCCTAGTCTAAAGAGCAAGATCCAGGACAGCCAGGACTGCACAGAGAAACCCTGTCTCAAAAGAAAAAAAAAGACTTCCTTATAATCTAGGATTATACACTTTTAAAGTTTATTTAAAAGAGAAGGTCCTCTGTAGTCCAGGCTGGCCTTGAGCACACTATGTAGCCAAAGATGACCTTGACATCCACACCCTCCTGTCTCCACCTCCTAAATGCCAGGATAATAGGTGTGTGCTACCATATCATCTCCATTTCATTTTGTTTGGCCCAGGGTTCAGCAGGTAACTATAGCTTTTTTTTGTAGTTGGCCTCTGCTTGGACAGCATCCCTCCTCCAGACACTTAGCCACAGGGAGCTGGGGCGCCTGGGACTCAGCAGACCCTTTTAAGAGGCCTTACTGCGGGCTGGGCGGTGGTGGCGCACGCCTTTAATCCCAGCAGAGCCAGGTGGGTCTCTGTGAGTTTGAGGCCAGCCTGGTCTACAGAGTGAGATCCAGGACAGGCACCAAAACTACACAGAGAAACCCTGTCTCGAAAAACCAAAAAAAATAA
>CABHPP010124651.1:0-35045 GCA_902168425.1 Peromyscus attwateri
AGATCATAGCAACATCCTTCCTTAAAGCTGTGAAGATGGAAGTGATTTAGTTTACTAAAGAACTTCGCCCCTTACTTGTAGTAAGTGCAGAAAATACCAGTGTGGTGGTTTGAATAAGAGCAGCCCCCATGCCAGGCAGTGGTGGTGACATGCCTTTAAGCCCAGCACTTGGGAGGTGGTTCTCCAAGTTCCAGGCCAGTCCGGTCTAAAGAGTGAGTTCCAGGACAACCTGATCTAAAGAGTGAACTCCAGGACAGCCAGGGCTACACAGAGAAACCCTGTCGGTCTTGAAAAACAAACAGACAAACAAACAAACAAAAAGAATGGCCCCCATAGACGCATATGTTTGAATACATAGTTACCAGGGAGTGGAAACTCTTACAAAGATACTTAGATATAAATGGATGCAGAGATAGCATTAGGGTGTAGTGGCTTTATCTGTCTGTCTGTCTATCTATCTATCTATCTATCTATCTATCTATCTATCTATCTATCTATTTTGGTTTTTCAAAACAGGGTTTCTCTGTGTATCCCTGACTGTCCTGGAGCTCTCTCTGTAGATAGGCTGGCCTTGAACTCACAGATACACAGGGGTGAGCCACCACCGCTGCCCGGCAGGTGTAGGGGCCTTTTAAGGACATGGCACCTTGAAGGTTCTGCTTTGTGGTGGCCCCCTACCCTTTTACACAGACTTTATTTGCCTGTTTATTTTGAGATGGGGTCTTGCTGTTTCCCAGGCCGACTTTGAGCTTCTTCAACACAAGTGCCCTTCCTGCCCCAGCGGCCCGCTGGCTGTGTTCACTGTAAAAGCCCCCTTGCTGCCTGCTCTTCCCTGACAGACACTAGTGAGGACAGCTTTTTTTTTTTTTAATTTTTTTATTTATTATGTACACAGAAGAGGGCACCAGATCTCATTACAGATGGTTGTAAGCCACCATGTGGGTGCTGGGAATTGAACTCAGGACCTCTGGAAGAGCAGCCAGTGCTCTTAACCTCTGAGCTATCTCTCCAGCCCGTGAGGACAGCTTTTTCAACATGTCACATGGTTGGCATCTCAGAGTTTGTGTGTGTGGCCTTCCCAGATGAGTTTCTTTCCCTGTTTTTGTTTTCTTACTATGTTTTTATCAGTAGAAAATATTCTACTGCATGGATATACCACAGTCCCCCCCCCCCACCCCAGCCAGTGATGTTTCCTCCTTTTGTATTGTTGTTTATTATTTCATAAAACATTGAACATAGTTCTTTCTAAACCATGATTCTCCAGTGAGGAACAGTTGTGTTTAATAGAGTCCAGATCTAAACAATGACCAGTCTTGCACTCATTAGTGCAAGCAGTAATGAAGGAAGAAATGAAAATGCAGACTCCTGAGCACGGTCCCACTTCAGTGTTAGACTGCAGGAGCAGCCAGCCAGCCCACTTCAGGTTTTCTGCTTTCCTTCTCCTGCTGCCTCACACTGTTTTACATCATGGGCATCAAAGAAAAACAAACAAATTCAAACAAAACCATTTCCAAAGGCAGATCTCAACAGATTGCAGCCAGTAGTGGTGAAGGGCAAGTTATTTTGTCTTTACCCTGGATGCTCCATCTAAAGCTTGATGTCTGCAGGCTGGAGAGACGGCTCTGTGGGTAAGTGCTTTTGCAGAGGTCCTGGGTTTGATTCCCATCACCTACATGGTAGCTCACAAACCATCTGTAACTTCAGTCCCAGGGGATCCAACACTGTCTTCTAGCCCCTGTGCACCAGATATGCACAGGCATACACATGAGCAAAACTCACGCACACATAAAAATAAATCAATAAGCCTTTTTTAAAAAGGTCCTTTTCTGAAACCCTTAAACTGTTTACGAATGTATGTTCCCTCTCTGGCATCTCGGGTCTACCTGAAAATCACATAAATAGTCCTGGTGAGCAAGTGCCAGCCCTGCTTCCTTCCATTCTTGCCTGATTGAGTTCCTCCCAGATGACTTGATCATTGTGCCGAGCTCCATCTTGAGTCTGGGTCCATGTTCTGACTTCACTAGCATAGGCTGTTTTCTTCGTCTTACTTTCCACTGTGTATTATCTGACACCTGTCTCCATGAAGGAAAGGTGACGTGCTGCTTTTCCCTTTGACATTGCTATAGGGCGATACTCCTCTTTAGAGGAGAAAAGATGTGTGTGTGTGTGTGATGTGTGTGTGATGTGTGATGTGTGTGTGATGTGTGATGTGTGTGTGTGTGATGTGTGTGTGATGTGTGTGTGTGTGAGATGTGTGTGTGATGTGTGTGTGTGTGTGTGTGTGAGATGTGTGTGTGATGTGTGTGTGTGTGTGAGATGTGTGTGTGATGTGTGTGTGTGATGTGTGTGTGTGTGTGCGATGTGTGTGTGATGTGTGTGTGTGTGTGTGAGATGTGTGTGTGATGTGTGTATGTGTGTGTGTGTGTGTGTGTGTGTGTGTGTGTGTGGTATTGGGATTTGAATGCAGGGACTCACCACCACTGAGCTATGTCCCAGTTCTCTTTTTACTTTTCCATTTGAGAAAGGTTTCCACTGAGTCACACAGGCTTGCCTTGTATTTGCAGACCTCCTGCCTAGCCCCCTAAGAGGCTCCTTACAGGCCTGTCCCTCTGTGCCTGGTGTGTTAGTTACTTTTCTTACTCCTGTAGCAGGATACCTGATGGAAACAAACTACGAGAGGAGAGGACAGTTAGCTTACAGTGGTCTGAGGGGTCAGTCCATCCTGACGGGGAAGGCACAGCCCTGGGAGCTTGAGGCAGTTCTTTATGTGTGCCAACATGCAGGAAGCAGTTAGTGATGGACACTCACTCTCAGCTAGCATTTTCCCCTTCATGCAGTCTGCGACTCCAACCCACAGAGTGCTGCTGCCTCCATTAGCCAAATCTAGATCCCTCGCACACGTGCCCGGAGACTTGGGTGCAGAGAGATTCCGTGTCCCACCCGATTGACACTCAGTATGAGTGATCAAACCAGCTAGAAGATCTTCTCTACCTCCTGTTCAGCAGGACTCTCTGCCATCGGGTTCATTCCGTGATGCTCTTCTCAAATTCAAGCCTTCGTGATCGGCGGATGAGAGTTGACAGCTCTGTGGCAGTTTGCCTTTAAACAGAGCCAGACTCAAGCCATAGTCACCTGCTCCAGCTGGACAGCTGTCAGGGGCATTATCTCGAGTGGGTAGACAAGTCTAGGCCCCTGCCTAGCTTCCCTGCCTCTGCCCTTGCCTCTCTGTTGCCCACTTTATCCCCGCTGACCACTTGACAGCTCTTCTTAAGCATGAATCCTGCTGTGTCCCCCACGCTTCCCTCGGTTTTAGTGGCTTTGACACCTTCTCCTGGTGTCAAAACCCAGCACAGTGCCACACTGTCCTCCTTCCCTGTGTCCCAACCTTTCCACCCATGCCGCTGCCTTGCCCCTCAGCACCTTTGTCTGCATTTGCCATCTCCTTCTGTAGAAAGCCAGTTTGATAGTCACTCACGTGACCTCTGCCTCAGTTTCCTTCAGATGTTCATAAAAAGGCATTTTCTGTCCTTTCATTGGAAATAGCAAACCCATCCCACCCTTCACATTAGGACCCCCTTCTTCTCTTATCTGGTTTTTTTTTTTCCATAATATTTACTTCACCTGCCACACCATATATATTTTGTTCTATTTTACTTTTCATTGATTCTTTGTGATCATATCATGTACCCCAAGCCCACTCATCTCCCTGTCCCTCTATATCTGCCCTCCACTCTTGCAATCTCCCCCCCTAAAAAAAACTCCAAAAATAAAAATAATAAAAAACAAAAATGCAAATTAAAGAAAAAGAAAACCTCTCACAATGGAAGCTGTGGTGTGTCACAGTCATGTATTTTATCTGTCTCTCTACATTAGAATATACCGTATTTTTTTACATTCTGAACATCTAGAGCAATAGCTGACACAGACTAAGTTTGATGAACACTGGTTACATAAATGGATGGCTACATCATTGCCTCAAGTTGTCTTTGAAAGTTACTGGAAACAAGACTCGCTTTATCTTGGCAGCATTTTAAGAATGTCTTTCTTCCTCTGCACATACATTCCTTCATTTTTTTTTTTCAATGAAAACCAACAAAACAAGAAGAAAACCAAGACCTACCTGAACGAACTTTGTGACAGACAAAGCGAGATCAGGGAAAACAGTGCAGGGCCTCTCTGAGGTAGTGGAGGAGTCAGCCTAACATGGAGGCTGTTGGGACTGTGCGGTACACATGCCATCCACACCGCACATAGAGGGCCAGTGCCATCCATCCACTTCTGCCTCCGTCGCTCTTGCAAGTGTCTCTCAGGATAATGGTAGGCCTGGAAATTTTCGGCGAATATCAACACTCCTCTCTTGGGGCTCCTCTTCTTTCCTTTCAGTGACATTGCCTCCACTCACTGTGCCTCGTGGTTACCAGGTGAGAGATTCGCGAAGAGCTGTCAGTCAACACTCAGTGCCTGTTTACCCAGGGTCAGGGAAAGAGCAGATTCTGGGTTCTAAGCCAACGGTGGAATGCCAGCATGTGGCTTGTGTCCCAATCCCAATCAAAAGAAACGGGGCCCATTTTAGCAGCTGAAGGTGTGTCTGCTTCTCTCAGCCAGAAAGAGTTCTTTCTCAGTCTCCTTCCAGGGATCATGGGGGGAACCATGATACTGAGTCAGTGATGCTGAGACCCTGACAGACCGACCCCCACCTGCCTTGTAGGAATAATTTACTTGAAGAGGAAAGTATGCGCAAACTGTAGATGCCTCTATGCCTCTACTGACTGTAAGCTGCAAAGATGGTTAAAAAAAAAAAAAAAGTTCTGAGTGAGCCTAGAAGGGACCTGAAGATCCAGTCTGCCTAATCATACCAAACTTAAGAGAAAGGTCTGTCTGCTTGCCTGCCTCCCTGCCTCCCTCCCTCCCTCCCTCCCTCCCGCATACCTGTGTGTCTTTTTGTTTAAATCAGCAGGTAACCCAAAAGAAACACAACTCACTCACAGCTAACAGAGACAAGTGTGCTTTAAATGAGATCTCATTCAGGCTGCTTTAAAAAATTACCATAGCCTGGTTGCCTTATCAGCACTGATCTGAGAACAGGATGGAGACACAGCTGTGTTCTGGCAAGGGCCTCTTTCAGGGTTGCAGCCTGTAGGCTTCTTGTACTCTGGTATGGAAGAAAAAGAATAAGTGTTTCTTGGGATCTCTTTAAGGGCACTAACCCCAGGCATGAGGGCCCCACCCCCATGACCTAATTAATCCCCAGAGGTCTCACCTGATAGCTTCACATTGAGGTTGAATTTTGTTCATGAATTTTGAAGCACACAAACAGTCACTCCTCAGTGTCTGTTATAGTTTGAAGCTGAAATGTCACTTGTAGGCTTATGTTTTGAATAGTTGTTCCCCATCTGATATGCTACTTTGAGAGATTCTGGAAACTTTGGGAGATGAGGGTCTTAGAAGAAAGAAGTGAGTCAATGGCGGTCGTGGTACACAGGTCTCTGACGGTGTGTTCTCCACAGCAGTCGGCAGCTCAGTCTCCACTCACTCTGTGTTGTGGTAGGCAGAATCACTCTCCTTTCTAGCAACTGTGCCCCACAACATTGTATTTTCTGCCATGCTGCAATTTTACATGTTGCTGTGTTTCCTCAGTGATGATTCCCCTCCAATACATAACCAGAACTCAGGCCAGCTGAACTTGAAATGACTGCCAGCCTACAGAAATGAGTGCGGCCATTGCACTGATCATCCCCATGGGGAGGTAGAGTTCCTGAAATGACAAATGGCCTTCTTCTGGAGCCTGGTGAGGAAACCTCCTGGAAACAGCAATGTTTTGTGGAAGGTGTCGCTGTGTGTTACACATGATGGATGGGCTCCTAGGAAACCAGAGTCAGGAACAAAACTGCCTCAGGGACCTGGGAGGTTTGTTTGGTTTGGAGGTTTGTGTTTGAAGCAAGGGTGATGTAGAGTAGGTGTTGAGATGATGTTATAGTCCATGTGATGTAGTCTCAGAGAGGCGTGTGTGCTTCTGTGGGAAGGAAGGTTTCCAGTCGTATTTCGGATCTTCTGTGTGGAGGGGCTACTGAGACCCTTTCCCTTAGGAATATCTCTCTGTGACTTGGAATACATTTCTGGTATAGAACGTCCTCGATGGCCATGTCATTTGGTTCTGTTTCTGATCCATTCATATCCTTATTGATTAGAGGGCATGTCCTGTGCCTTCTCTGCACTCATGGTGAGCAGGCCAGTCAAGGTTGGGGATGAGCTTTTCATTGCAGACAAAGTACCCAAGAAACCCAACTTAAAGAACGGCTTATTTATTTTCACACATGGCTTTAGTCAAGGCTGATCAGCTCCACTCCTTTGAACATGGGTGAGCAGAAAGAATGTCATGGCCTGGAGCCTGTAGTGGAAAAAAAGTTGCCCACCTCATGGTCACCGTGAAGAGGGAGACAGGGACAGATGAATCTATCCCCTTCAACTAGATCCCACCTTCTGAGTTTCTGTCACCACCCCAAAGCTCATCAAACTATAAATCCATCATTGCATTACTTTACAAATGAGGTCTGGGTGCTCCTAGCCTGGCTGCTTCTCCAAAGCCCATGAGCAAGCAGCCATGTTTTTAACATATGGTCTTTGGGGGACATTTTTTATTCAAACCAAAACAGTCCAGCGGTGGAGAGAGTTTTAATGGTCTGGGCAGCAGGGACATAATAACAATGGGAGGAGAAAAAAGATTCAAATATGAAAGCAGCATGCTGCTGTTAGGATATTTAACCAAGGACCTTGACTTAGTCATGAGAGGTCAAGGGCATCTGCCTTGGGGAAGTGGAAGCTGAGAGAAGAAAAGGAAGTAACTGGGTCTATGGGAAGAAGAGAGGAAGTGTGACCAGGGATCAGCAGGTGCAAAGGCTTTGTGGTGGGATGGACTGTGCTGTTCTTAAGCAGACAGAGCTAGTAGATGATGGGCAAGAACCTTCAAGGCCGTGCCTAAGACTTCAGCTGGCTGTGGGGAGTCTATGCTAAGCAAGGGTATGGTCTGTGTTTGGGAAGATTCTTCTGGTTGCTGAGTGGCGACTTCCTCCAAGTCCTTCTCTCTACCTTCTGGGATGGTGGAAGGAGGAGGACACATGCAGTGAGAGGGCTCCACTGTATACTTTGCCTTTTGTATTCTGGCCAACACTAGACTATGTTTTAATTAGGCCGCCTCTCAAAGCACACCCCATGTGATTCATTAGAAAAACCAAGCCCTACAGATAAGGAGGAGTGAAGTAGGTCGGTCTAGATGCAGTAGGGGAAGCTGGAGGAGGTTTGACTCCGAGGTCTCACTCGATCCTCTGATGTGGGAGTCCTTTGTCAGCGGATGTCACAGGCACACTGAGCTGTGACCACAAACAGTTTCCAGTGGAGGAGTGTTAATAACTCTTCCATTGCCCTTAAAAAAAATCTAATATCAGGGCCAAAGGAAAGGCAAGAAGCCTTGGTCAGCTGTTCCTAAGCCACCTGGTCCCACCAGAGGGTCCCCAGGGGGAGAGGATGGTCGGGATCAGCATTGGCCTGTTAGAAATACTCATCCGTGTATCCCGTGGGCACACATGGACTGCTGTCTCTACACAGCCACCCAGGAAATAAAGCTGATGGAATTCTTTAGTCTGACCAAGAGCACGGAGTGAGGAGAGCACTTTCCTGTCCTTCTCACAGGAGCTTGTCGTGAAGACCCGGGTTCAAAGAAGGGACCAGCTGGATTGGTGGGAAGGAATGTTTCTTGGGGACGGGACATCTTTGGAGTCTCCACTGCATCTCCCACTAGCAGGACAGCCTTCCCCACCTCCCCGGGCCCTCTCTGTGATTCCTTTTAAATTCCCATGTGGCGGGTGGGAGGGTGAGGAGGTCTGAGGCTTGCTCTTCCTTTTGCTTTCACTTCAAGCTGTGGATGAGAACCCGTGGATCTGCCTATGCTTTCAATCGGCCAGAGGAAAGCCCGGTTTTAATACACTTTGTTCCTGGGCATGGGTTTTGTCCAGCCGATAGTCATTATAAAGGCATTAGTAAGAGTGTGTGTGTGTGTCCGTATTTGCATGCATGTTCATGTATATACAGGTTGGTGTGTGTTCAGATGTGTGTGGAGGCCAGGTGGTGTCACTCACCAGGGCCATCTGCCTTGCTTTTGACAGAGTCTGTCACTGGTCTGGAACTTGTCAAGTAGGCTGGGCTGGCTGGCCGGTGAACCCTGGGGTCTCCACGTCCCTAGCGCCAGGATTGCAAGCACATAGTGCCACATCCCCACCCTCCTCCACCGCAATGGATTCTGGGGATTGAATTTGGGTTCTCAGGCTTGCAAGACTTTACTAACTGAATTATCTCCAGCCCATAGTTTAAAAAAAATTTTTTTTTAATTTACTTCTTTTAAAGCTAGGCATGCTCTAGTACATTTCTGTAATTCCGGCACTCTGGTGGCAAGGGCAAGGGGCAGGTAGATCACAAGCTTTGAAACCCACCTAGGCTGCCTAGGAAGACTGTCTCAAAAACAGAACCACCACCAAGACAGGCTAGAAGTTTCCAGGAAGCTTTAGAATGAGGCACCTTCTCCAGGGTGGGGAGAGTGGGCTGCTTCTATGGGGAGTTTCGGGTTGGTATTAGGACTTTGCTCCTTGCTTGCTGCAGGCGACAGGGGGTCCGAGTTCCTCCTGAGGGTCCAGGCAGGTGTAGGCTTTCCAAGTTGGCCCCCAAGCCCTTGACTGTGAGAACTCGGGCTCCCTTTAAAAAGTAGGTAGTCCATAGTTCCCAGAGGACACCTCAGGCTCAGGATCTGTCCAAAGCCCCCCTCTAGCCATTGCCAACACTCACCTCTGACTCAAGTTTCCCGGTGTCCCCCATGTGTCAGCTAATATGGATTGTCAGCTTGACAGGACCTGAATTCCCCGAGGAGACCAGCCTCTGGGCCGGCCTATGAGGGGTTATCTAGATTGGGTTCATCGGATTCAATGTGACCTGTTGCCTCCAACTCTTGCCTCGATGACTTCCTCACCACATATTGTATATTAGAGCTGTATTAGGACTGTATATTAGAGCTATCCAAATAAATGTTCCTTTCAAATGCTTTTGTTACATCGACAAGACAACTGAAGTGTCCTGCTAGGAAGCACATTTTCACCTAGGCGGACTAGGTTTTTACATTTTGAATATTTGAAAAATCTATGCTGTTTTTCTTTCCTTGGACCTAGATGACAGAACTGAGTCAGGTCCCTTTCAGCCAACCTGTCGAGGTGATGTAGGGCCAACCCCTGGATTTCTGCAGGGGAAAGTGACACCTGAGATGCCTTGAGTTCCATTGGCTCTGATGTCAATGTCAAGATGCCAGGCAGAAGGTACCGGAGCGGGAAAGGAACCAGACACTGCCCACATTTCCTGGGGGCTCACTGGACCTGAGTGCTTGGCTCAGCAACTGCTTCCTCTGCCTGAGATCATCTGGGAGGGAGCTCTGCCCACAGGGAAACTCCCTCTGCAATCCACAGAAAGCCAGGCTAAACGGGCACCTTTGCTCACCTCCCCTCACAGTGACGCTCTTCTTCCAGCCTCCCATCCCTGCTCCATCCCAGCTGCATGTGAGAGCCATGCAGTCTTTCTTTCCAGAAGTCCTTCACCAGCCTCTGCCCTGGAAATGACCCTGAAGTGTTACCATTGTTTGTTTCTCACCCTGCCACCACACCACTTTTATGGCACTTAGACATGGATACACACACACACACACACACACACACACACACACACAGAGAGAGAGAGAGAGAGAGAGAGACAGACAGACAGACAGACACACACAGACACAGACAGACAGACAGACACACACACACACACACACACACACACACACGAGATCTATAAACTTAAACTGTCCCCCCACATCATGTCTTTATTTTTACTAACCTCCAACTGAAATGTACATTTCCGTTCTGCAAACAAGAATGAACCACAGCAGTACCAGCAGTCACCTGTGACTTTATCAAAAGAATGCTCTGATAATTGTCTGTTCACATCACACTGATTGCCTGTGTCTCAAAATACCACATTTGCCAGCAATTATTCAAAATGACAGTGGTGATTAGACCCACCGCCACATCTGTTCAGAGAAACCCAAGTGGCAAATTAGTTTTTTAATATACCGATAACTATCTTTCAGAATAATAGAATAGGTTTTCCTATATAGAAGTGCATGACGGCAGGGTGGGAGCGGGGGTGAGAGTAGCCACCCCTGGTTCATGCAAGAAGACGATGGATGGGCTAAAGAAGTAGAGGACAATGAACTCAATGAAAAAATGCCTGTTTGCTTTCTATTATTGTTCGAGGCTGGTACTGCTAAGCACTGTCTGTGAGAAGGTATTCTTTCCTACCACGGTAGACTATTCCTCTGTCCCATGTTTCTACCCTTGACCTTTCATAGCCCCACCGTTTTGTTTTGAGACAAGATCTTACTGTCTAGCCCTAGCTGGCCTCAAACTTGTGGGGATCCTGCCTCTGCCGCCCAACTGCTGTGATTACAAGTGTGTGCCGCCTCGCTCAGCTGCTGTTGTTTGGGGGCATGTATAAACATTTTGTAAAAAGATGCCATGAGCCTTAGGGGGCTGCCCTGAAGTACCATGGCACAGAAATGCTTTCTTGGGTTTGTAGAGCTGTCTATGCCTGGGCTCCTGCCCATCTACACCCTCCCCTGTCTTGGTACCTTCTGCTAAGCTATCACTTCCTGATGCCAATCACATCAACCAGGGCCATTCTTTTTTATTTTATTTTTTGTGTCTTTCACATCATGACTCCCAATCCTACCCCTCACTCCCAATAAAACAAAATAGAATTTAAGAGAAAAAAAAGGGGGGTAAAGGAAGAAGGGGAAATCTCATCCTGGAAGCTGCAGTGTGATACAGTGAGTCTCTCAGTAAACCCCTTCGTCCATACATTTTTACATGCAGGCGTTCATCGCAAAGAATCGTCTGTCTGGTTCGAGGCCCCTGGTCTCTGGTGCTGGGCCCTCACTGGACTCTTCCTGGACATCCCCTTGCTGCCCTGTGTCATGGAGATCCTGCAGCCCTGAGTCTGCAGGACCAAACCCCACGCCCTCACCCTGCCATGCTCCAGTAGATCACAGATGGGGTGGATCTTGGGATAGGCCAACATATAACTAGGGCCATTCTTTTCTGCCTTCTTCCCCCAGATCTGGTTCCAGCTTCTGCTCTCCTTTCCCAGGGTCACCTGCCTAACTCTGGCTGAAGAAGCCTGGTGCTCCCTGAAGCTACTTCCTCCAGGCAGCAGCTACTCTCTGTGTCACCTACAATCCTCGTTGACTGTCCCCAGCTGTCAGCTGTCTGCCGGTTGTAATCTTGCCACGTTGACAGTCCCTGGCAGAGGTGTAGTATCCTCTCAACTAAGTTGCAGGCCTTGAAATGGCCATGGTGGACATGATTGATCCTAGGTGTATAGCCATGAAGCTTGAAACACTGCCATTCCTTCTAACCTAGGATGGTATCTCAGCTTTAATATGACATACATACAGTGAGTGAGGCATGCAGTCTCTCGGCATGTAATATATGTTACTAAATGACCCCAAACAGCCACCCCACCTCTTTTTTATCCCTTTTTTGGTGTTTTCTTGGTTGGGAGACTGTAGACAAAATTCTAAACGGTCTTATTAAATAAGAAACACAGAGCCAAATACAGAGTTAAAAGCCCAAGAGATCAGAGCACTAGCGAATAGCCTTTATCTTACCACTCACTGCTGTCCTTCCCCTGAGAGAGAGACCTTCTCCTGTGTGACCTGTCTTTTTATTGCCTTTCTGCTCTACCTTCTCATTGGCTCTAAACCCAACCACATGATTTCCCTGTCACTGCCTGTCTATACAGACCTCCAGGTCTCTATGGTTGGTACTGGGATTAAAGGTTCAGGTCACCACTTGGCTGTGTCCTTGACCACACAGAGACTCTGCCTGCCATGTGGTTGGATTAAGGGCGTGTGCTACCACTGCCAGACTTCTGCTTAATGGTTATGACCTCTGATCTCCAGGCAACTTTATTTATTAACATACAAATAAAATCACATTTCAGCACAAATAAAATATCACCCTAGGAGACCGTGGCAAAACTCCTGATTCACAGAGCTTCGGATACTAATGACACACAGAGAAATGGCGACTCGGCCGTTTAACTGGGCACTGGAGTCCTTTGCCCCTCACTAAATTCTCTACCCTGGGAACAAGGCTGGTTTCACTCAGGGTAGCAAAATAGCTGCCAGAGTGGGCATTGAGATGGTGTGTAGGAAAGAATCTCTTTCCCTCACTGTTTGGGGTGTCAGGTTCCCTGAGCCTTGATGCTGCTCATAACCCAAGGAGTGAGTGATCCTGACTGAGCTCAGGAATGAGTAGAGGGAACCCACAGAAAGACAGCAAAGGAGACCGCCAGGAAAGGCACCCACCCTGGCCACTCTAAGTGGCATATTTTGAAATCAGTTTTCTTTTTATTCTAGTACTGACGAATAGCTGGCTACTGGCTTCTGATGAGAACGGTTCTAATATTTACATTTTTATGTTTTCAAATGTGGGGACCTTTCTTTCCTTCTGGATTAGAGTGCTGCCTCCATCTTGGTCATGCTGGCAGTCATGTGACAGCACCAGGAACGTGGCCCGTGGCTGCACTGGCACAGCACCAGAAACGTGGCCCGTGGCTGCACTGGCACAGCACCAGGAACGTGGCCCGTGGCTGCACTGGGACAGCACCAGGAATGTGGCCCGTGGCTGCACTGGGACAGCACCAGGAATGTGGCCTGTGGATGCACCAGGATGTTTCTGTCCCAGGCTTTGGTCTCCATGGTTGGTTTAAAAGAGAATATGTGTGCTAAGGACTTGGAAGAGCACTAATATAAAATTTCAAGGGAATCGCATTTCTCAGACAACCTTACATCATGAAGAACACCTTGAACCCTCTTGGGAAACAGAACAGAGTCTCAGCTGAGCTCTGGAAAGTGATGTAGATCTTTTTTTTTTTTTTTAAGTTCCAATTTTATTATAGCAAAATGTTAGTGCTATCTTGATCAGATGTTACAAAACAAAACAAAACCTGTCAAGATGGAATAGAATTTGGCTCATATTGGGAAAACTGTAAGACAAAGGGTAGAAATAAATGAGGGCCAATAGAAATGTCTGGAAGAAAGCTGTGAATTTAGTAGAATTGGCAGAGGATCTATAGGTTGGGATTGGGACATGGTGGAATGAGACAGTGGGAGAGGGGGAGAAGAGCACTTGAGCCGTGAATGTAAAGAAGAGATAGATGTTCATGAATTACTGACGTAGTCAACATTTATAAAGACAAGGTTGAGCTAGTTCCGTGTGTAGAGGGACTTATCCACAGGGCAGGTGACATAAGCTTCATTCTCACATCCCACAAGGTGACAGGAGACCCCAGCTCCTGAGAGTTGTCTGCTAGTATCCAGGAGGAATGCTTTGTGGCACACACATGCCTCAATACACATGTGCATGTGCACACATACACACACACACACATACACAATACCACACACACACACCATACACCACACACATACACCATATACCACACACATACACCATACACATATATACGCAATACCATACACACAACACACACACATACACACAACACCACACACACAACACAGACACACATATACCCACCCACTCACACACACACCTCACACACTTTTTTAAATTAAGGGGCTGGAGAGATGGTTCAAGCTGGCCTCAAACTTTTGATCCTCTGACCTCAGCCCCTGAGTGCTGGGATGACCGGACAGTACCACTGTACCTGGATTGACACTCTTTCTGCGGGTAACCTGGCCGTCATCTGTACTGCGCATGTCACAGATCTGGGAATGCTGTGGTATGATGTTACAACTCTGTCCCCCCAAGGTCTATAATTGACGTTCACTGAGAATCCTTCTCTGACTCAGGGAAAGTGCCTTCTAGAGGCTCCCATGAAAAGTAATTGCCTGGCATGCCTCGGCACCATGTTCTACATGTCGTATGTGTGTACTTTCGAAATGCCTAATAAAAGGGAGGAGAAAAATTAAGATCTGGATAACTTGGTTCTGTTTTTGAAGGCGGAACATGTAAAATTCCTTCTACAGTCACCCAACTTCTTTGCCTGTGGCCTTTTGACCTTTCTTCTTGCATTACATTTTCCTTTGACAATGTCATGTTTCTTCCCTGGCATCCCTGGCTAGATACTGGTGAATAGTGCTGAATGGAAGACATGTAATTATGTATGCAAGTTTCTATCTTTGGATAAAATTCAGCACTCGATAACCTGCCATTCTGGGAGGTCTCGTCTTCTTAAACATGGCCACCCAGCCCCCTAAACTTCAAGTCTAGATCTGGACTCAGGCACTCCTGGCTGTTGTTAGTCCTGGCCACTGCTCCTCCCTGAATGTGATGCCTGATCTGTGCATGTCTGGAGCAGTTAGACATGGCCTTCGAGGCAGTCATTCAGACAAGTCAGGGGAAAGGCTGAGCCATAAAGTACATGTGTCAGAGAGAGTTCCACGAAGCAGGCAGTGTTTTGTCTGTATGCTGCTGGAGATATTGGAGGTTTCTGTTTGACCAGGAGAAATGTGACCTGATTTGCCTCACATTAACCCCAAATCCTTGCTTAAGAAACAAAACCAGATAAAACATCAGGGGCTGGAGAGACGGCCCCACAGCTAAGAGCAATTGCTACTTACTCTTCAGAGGACTCAGGTTCAATTTCCAGCACCCACATGACAGCTCACAGCCATCTGTAACTCTAGCTCCAGGGAATCTGACACACTCTTCTAGGCACAGGGCATGTACATGGTGCACATATATGCATACAGATAAAACACTCATACATATAAAAAACAATTTTTTTAATTTAAGATTTTTTTTCTTAATTTTATATACCATCACAGATCCCTCATCTCATCCTTCTTCCCTAGCCTTTCCCCACCCCCAACCTACCCCTATCCCCTCCTCCAAAAGGGTAAAGCCTCCCATGGGAAGTCAGCAAAGCCTGGTACATTCAGTAGAGGCAGGTCCAAGCCCCTCCCCTCTGCATCAGGGCTGTGCAAGGTGTCCCACCATAGGTAGCGGATTTCAAAAAGCCAGCTCATGTACCAGGAATAGATCCTGATCATACTGCCAGGGGACCCTCAAACAGACTAAGCTACACAACTTTCTCCTGTATCCAGAGGGCCTAGTCCAATCCCATGCAGGTGCTACAGCTGTTGATCTAAAGTTCATGAGTTCCTTTGAGCTTGGTTCAGTTGTCTCTGTAGATTTCCCCATCATGATCTTGACTCCCCTTGCTCATAAAATGCCTCTTCTCTGTCTTCAACTGGACTCCCAGAGCTCGGCCTGGTGCTTGGCTGTGGATCTCTGCATCTGCTTCCATCAGCTACTGGATGAAGGCTCTATGATGACAGTTAGGGTATTCACCAATCTGATTACCTGGGTAAGCCAGTTCAGGCACCTTCCCACTGTTGCTAGTTGTCTAAGCTGGGGTCATCTTTGTGGATTCCTGGGAACTTCCCTAGCACCAGGTTTCTTCTTAACCCTATAATGTCTCCCTCTATCAAAATATCTCTTTCACTGCTCTCCCACTCGGTCCCTGTTCCAGCTTGACCATCCTGTTCCCTCATGTTCCCATCCCCCCACCCCTCCCCTCTATTGCCCCCCTCCCCACCCCCAGAATACTCAGGAGATCTCATCTATTTCCCCTTCCCAGGGTGATCCATGCATCCTCTTAGGGTTCTTCTTGTTACCTAGCTTCTCTTAGTATGTACTCACTCATAAGTGGATACTAGTGGTAAAGCAAAGAAAAACCAATTCTTAAAAACAAAAGAACTTCATAGATAAATAGTGGATACAGCAATGTTATTCTGTAAAGGGAGAAAATCTGCCGTGACTTGATGAGGAGGCCTCATCTCTGGGGATAGGCTTTGGCTAATTTAGTTTTCTTCTTTTTGCTTCTCTGTAACTCCTGGTTTTGCTGCCAAGATTATGTAATACTTAGAGCAAATGGGGTTGTATTGTGAGTTTGTTTGTTTGTTTGTTTGTTTTAGAAAGCAGAGCATGAGAAGAGAGACTAGAGTGAGGGAACCCTGGCAGGAGGGGCTAGAGGCTGTCCAGGTGAGGCCAGACAGCCGGGCCAGAGTGACTGTCAGAGCAGAATTTGTAGTAGTGGGGTAGGACTGTGATGAGAGATCTCAGCACTTAGCTTTTGTCTTTAAGTGGACCTGAGAGAATGGAGGAAAAAGCGATGTAGGGAAGGAGATGAAGGGCCTGCAGGCATAGAGGAAGCGGGGACCTGGAGGACACAGAACTACCCGGCACTGGTAGGGTCGGAGGGAGCGTCCCACCAGAAAAGGTGGTGATGGTAGTGGATAGATGAGGCATGCAAAATGAGTTTAAACAAGTTCCTTGGCTTCTTTTGTGCCTCAGTTTCCCTTTCTGTATGCCGAGGATGATAATAGTACCTGTCTGGCAGGGTTGTTGTAAGAATGGGACTAAATGAGTTAGTGTGTGTGAAGTGCCTGGCATGGTATCCGGTTTGTAGTACATGTGGTATAATAATTAATGAATAACTAAAATCTGGGATTTGCGCCCTGGAAGACTTGGAATGTGTTTAATTATTCTCTCCCCAAGTGCTTCTCAGAGTATCAGGCAGGTATAGCATAGGAGTATGCTTATAACTGTTGATTAAATAGACCTCAAATGACTGTGGGGTGTGTGTGTGTGTGTGTGTGTGTGTGTGTGTGTGTGTGTGTGTGTGTATGTGTGTGTGTGTGTGTGTGTGAGAGAGAGAGAGAGAGACAGAGAGACAGAGAGACAGAGAGACTGACTTTATTTTTTAACTGGTGAGCAACCCTTTCATGTAAAGAAGGATTACCAATATTGTTTCAAATTCCAGGATGCACAGCTCCTTTTATCAGTGTGTAGTGGTTGATGGCATGGGAAAGCGTCAATTAAAAGACAAATGGGAGCCAGACATGGTGGCACATGCCTGTCATGGCACCCAGGAGGCTGAGGAAGAGGATTGGAAATCTGAGGGCAGCCTGGGCTACATAGTGAGATCCTGTGTCCACAAAACAAAACAAAGAAACAGACAAGGGTTAGCAGCATCGCTGATTCTGTGGCAGTTCATTGAGAGATGGGGGGGAGGATGGGGTAAAATCCTGACTGTCTATAAAACGTCCTCACTTTGGATCTTGAACCAGAGCAGGTAAGATTGACAACTCGAAGAACACACTTTGTGAGACAGGCTTGTCAAAAGGCCCTTCCCTGACCCGGCCAAGGTGAAAGGCCACCTTCCAGCGGGTGTCGGGGAAGATGAATGCAGAGGTAGTATTTTTAGAATACATTGTTCTCCAAATTCTAGAAACGGCCAACCTAGATGACAGTGTTTTCAGAGACATTCTTCCAGCGTTGTGCTGCTTTAGGGTTTGTGTCTAAAAATAGAAAGTGTGTTTTCTTTGTCTGATAATTTAAATTTCTTGTTGTTTCACCCAGAGGTAAAGAAGGACCATCTATTTTGGGCTGCTAGAGTTGGCATGGCATCATCTCTAAGGCAGCCAGTCAAGAGCATTGTGGGAGGCTTGTGTAAGAGCTGGGAGTAGGGTACAAAATAATAAAGCAGCTAGTGCTTAACGACCCCCCGCAAGTGTGTACCGTATGTGTGGGTTCAGTTTTACATGTGTGTGTCCACACGCCCAGGCCAGAGGTGGGTGGTGGGTGTTTGCCTCAATTGCTCTCTTCCGCCTAATTGTTTGAGACAGGGTCTTTCATTAAACCTAGAGGCCATCAACTGGCTGGACTGGCTGGCAGCCGAGCTCCAGGGATGCTCCTGTCTCCCACCCCATCCGCATGGTTCTAGAGTTACCGGAGCCCACTGCCATACCCAGGCTTTACATGGGTGAGGGGAATCTGAACCCCGGTCCTCCTGGAGTAGCCTTGCTTAGCAAGCGCTTTACTGACTGAGCCATTTCTCTGACACCTATACTGAGCTTTTACTGTGTGGACACGACCACTGTCCCCATTTTACAGATGAAAAGATCAAGGCCAACAGAAGTGAAGACAGTTGATCAAGGTGATGCCTCTACATGGCTAAGATGAATCCAGAGAAGATCGATGAGACAGATTACATGTTAGTTTGCTGTGGAAAACTTCGTGGAACATGTGTTCTTGGGTTTTTTTTTTTTGTTGTTGTTGTTGTTGTTTTTGTTTGTGTGTGTGTGTGTGTGTGTGTGTGTGTGTGTGTGTGTGTGTTTTAAAGCTGTTGTAAGCAGTTCATGTAGGCTCTTGAAGAATTATGTGAGTTCCCGCCACCCCCACCCCCCCAAAAAAAAAGACTTCCTGATTCTGTAGGTACAGGACACTGAGGTGTTATTTTTATCATCCCTAGGAACATGCAGAATAAAGTAACTTCATAAAAGGCTGGCTTTCATATCAGCAGGAGGCGAAGGACGCTTGATTCACTGTAATTAAGATAAAAATAAACCCCTCTGAGTGGCTTTGCTAAAGAAAGAACTGGATACCTGCTGATAATAATTAGTGTTGAGTTCAGCCTTCAGAAAAAGCCACGGGTACCTCAAGTGTGCTGAGATGTCTTCCTAGGAGGGCTAAAGGGTAATTGCCCAATTGTGCACTCATGCCCGGGAATCCCCGGTCCACGGCTGCCTTATCGGAAAAATAAGAAGCCACCTCTGCCTGTCAAGCTCTGCCATGTTTTTATAGCAGAGAGAGTATTATTTCAATTCCAGGCCCTTTGCGTATATTTTATCTTATCATTTAGTCTTTAAAAGGCTGTCTCCAGAAGGTAATAGCACTACCATGCAGCCGGGGAAACTGAGGCCCCAAGGAATGAAATGAATTGCCCAAGACCAGAGCTTGCATGTAGCATGATCCTCCAAACATTTTCTTTTGTTTATTGTAGCAATTGCTGAGCCCACACAAATTTTAAGAGATTAGTATAATAGAGTCCCACATGCTGGCCACCTGCCCTGAAGAGCAGTATCACAGTTTACATTTTTTTCCCTCTACTCATTTCCATAGCCACACACTTAATTATTTTCATTGTCTTAAAGGAAATCCTAAATGGCTTATCATTCATTCCACCAATAAACCCACAGGTACTTTAAATGTGATATTAGCATGTTTTGCTTTGAAGCATCTTCCGAGGGAGGCTGTCACTTCCAGGTTTTTACCAGAGTGCTACCAGTAGCAGGAGTCTGTTTTGCCCTGGGGTTCACTTTACCCATGCCCATGGTACCTGTGGTGGTGCTGTCACGGTGTGGGACTCTCTGGTGCCTCTCCAGGTCCTCCAAGGCAGGCGCTGTGCCCTCCCCTCACCCACAGTGGGCAGCCTTGTGTTTATAACGTCAAGGACGAAATGATCGCAGGGACTTCACAACTTTTTAAAAATTGAGAGTTTATTACTTTCAAGGACTATGTGGAAGACAAATAACTCTCTGGGAGACCAGGCAAGGAAAGAAAGGCCCCATCCTACCCTTAGGATGCAAGCCTTTTTCCTGGAGAGCACAGGAGGCCACTGCGTGCTTGGGGAAATGAACTGGAGGGATGTGATGAGGCTGGACCCAGGTAGTAGTTTGTACATTTGGGACTCAACATTGGGCCTCAGTTCAGGTAGGATCTGACAGCCTCCAAGGCAGGAGAAACTGTCTTCACGAAATGAATTCTCAGCATCGGGCCCCGAGTCTGGTCCTGCACTGAGGAAAGGAGACTTCGTTAGAGCACAGGGGACGTGAACAATCCAAGGATTCTAGCCAGCCAGCTCCTCACCTGTTGTCCCGCTTACGGTTTGTTGTTAACCTTTAGCAGATCTGAGCCACTGTTTATTTATCCATGTAGGAAATACTGAGTGCCTATTATGTGCTGAAGATTAGGTATTACGTGAGGTGGTGTCCGTGCGCGTCATCTGTAAGTCAACTTCTGTGATAGTTAAAGGGTTCTTTCCTTGTTAAAATGAAGTCTCTGGAGGGAGGCACCTCGAGGAGCAGCCTGCCATTGTGAGTGATGCTTGGCTCTTAGAGTTTTGACGGGGAAGAGAGGGGGCAGGCCCTGGGACCCTGAGACACTTGACTCCAGGCTGGGTCTGAGGGGGCATAGATCGCATGGGGGAAAGATGGTGACATTGGTGTAGGAGCGAGCCTTAGTGCAAGCCTCCTGCAGATAATTCTGCTGTACAGGAGCCCGTTCAAAGGGCTGCAGCAGCCGTGGAGGTGGCGATAGATGGCCGTGGCAGCGGCAGCTGTCCTGCCTGTGCTCTGAGCCCATGGCCACCCACCTCTGTCGCTGCACCATCGGAATAAACAGCGCAGCTGTTCCCGTCTTTGTCGTCTGTGCTAACGATTAACCCTCTCAGCCCACGTCCAGTGTCTACACACAGACCAGTATCTGGTCTTGTAATACAATCCCTATTTCCTTCGCGCCTATTTTATTAATTTCCTTCCGATTGTGTTTATGTTCTGTTGTTCCTTTGAGGTATGAAGTAGAGTTTAAAAAATGAAATGACAAGCGCAAATAAAACTCGCAGGCTTGTAACCAAAAGGGAATTGTTAGGGACCCAAGTGGGACTCAGGGTTGTCAGCTCCATTATGTGCTGCCCTGTTAGCTGTTAAAGAATTACTTTGTGCTGAATGGATTACGGTTCTGGGAAAGGCTGGCTTCTTTCTTCAGTAGTGCAGTGGTTAGACCTGGGGCCGCTAGGGTAACAGAGAACTTCAGAGCCGTGGAGAGAGCGCAGGGGTGTGTTTTCATTCGGCATCCCAGTGGAGCGTCTGGGGGAGCTGCCACGTGACAAGCATTGTGCCAGATGTGGGAGGCAGGTGCTCGTGGTGGAGCCGCGGCCTTTGCTGTGTGAGTCAACTTAGTGCAGTGTGATTCCTCTGGCCCTCTTCAGTGATACCAACGTGTCGTCCAACAGGCCTGTGGGGATTCTGGTGAGGAGCTGCACTTTGATTCTCCAGGCCGTGAAGGTTATGAAGGAGGATGTGTTGTGACTGAGCTGGCTGTTGGAGAAGGTTAAGGCTGAAGGCAGGACAGTGCAGTCGGAGCCTGGTGGCCAGTAAATGAATTAGGAAGTCAGGAAGGGCTCCCAGGATGTCCGTCTGGCCATGAAGTAACATTTTATACGAAAATGTATGTTCTTTCTTGGAGTGAGCCAAAAGGGAACAAAAACAAAGAAACGCGAACCACAGCTCTGCCTTTTGTGTGGCGATGTTTGTCGTAGGACATTTCAACTCAGACATCATCCCTTTGGCCCAGCCCCCGTCTGATAGGAGTTCTGCCTCTCCATTGCTGGGGAATCCAAGCATGTGTGGTTCTCTCTTATGGCTCCAGCTGGAGAAGCAGAAGCCAATGTGATCCACTTGTTATCTGTAACCATAACTGCAAACTTACAGTTTCAACGTAGCACACTTGTGTGCTGGTGCGGTTTTGATCCATGAGGGCCTGACACGGCTTAACTGGGTCCTTCATATCAGGATCTCATAAGGCTGAACTGAAGATACTGGCTAGGACTGTGGTCTCATCCAAGGTTTGACAGGAGAAGGCTGTTTCCAGACTCTGGCCATATTCTGTTCCTTATGACTGTAAGGCCAGTGGTGTTGGTTTCTTGTTGGCTATTATCTGGAGACCGCCTTCAGTGCCCTGCCTTATCGACTTCTCCACCAGCCCTCTTGTATTTTTAATGCCAACGAAGGAGAAATTTATCTCAATATATACATAACCCACCTTACCCGACCTAATCAAATATACTTTACATATCCCATCACGTGATGTGTAATATAATATACATATCATCTGTGTGGCTAGAAGCAAAACACACATAGCCCATATTCAAAGAGGGGCTCATTCAAGGACAGGGACACCTGCAGAGGCTGGCTGCCACCTGGGATGTGAGAGGCGTACTGGGGAAGATGGCTTGTAGGACCCCAAAACTATTGCTCTTGCCACAACCCCCACCCTCTGTTTTTCTCTTATACCATGTAATCCTGAGAAATGGATGCAGACACCCCCAGCCCACCTTCAACCTACATGCACGTTGTTTTTAGGCCTTCTCTAGCATCAAGGCCAAGAGAGCCCTTTGCATTCTAAAAGCTGGCTGGAAACTGGGTGGTGTCAGCAGTTGGTGTTACATTCGTGTTCCCTTTCCCTTTTTTGTTTTGATTCTTTGCCTAGAAGATCTTGTTCCTTTTATTTAATCTTCAGTAGTCATTTGTGGAAAATCAAGAGACAGGCAAGCTCCCACTAGCAGTGTTAGCAAGCTTCCTGCGCCAGGGTCGGGCATTCCGCTGGCTCATTTAATGATTAGCCGTTAGCGCTTAGAAAAGCTAACCCTGCCAGATGTGGAGTAGCTCTGTGTCTCACTCCAGAGTTAAGTCAGTGCTGACTGGATATTCCAAAGGGAATGGATCAATTCTGAACAAGAACTGGAGATTTACAGAGCAGAAAGTGGCTTGCATTTTGATGTTGAGCAGAGCTCTGCCAGAAGGGGTAAGTCATGGTCATGTACTAAATGCCACCCTGTTCCAGGCCCACTTGTGGTCTTTTGTTCCTTTGCTAGCAGAATCTGAACAACGACCTGGAAAGGCAGATAGGACTGTTCAGTTTGCCAGCATGAGACTGGGATTCAGAGGTGTTTAACAAGTCCAAAGGCCGCAGAGCTGAGCCGGGATTCTGTGGACTCTGTGTCCTATTAACTTGACATTGTCCCAGAAGTCATGAAACTGAAGCTAATCCCTCTTTCACGTTACATGTATTATTTTGCCGAAACCAGTGGCCATTTTCTAGAGACTAAGAAGGACAGAGCTTAAAGAAAAGATTATTTTATATTTATATTATTTTATATATATATAAAAGATTATATTAAAAAAAGATTATTCTTCTACAGCTTTGCTTTCCAAGAAAAGTGTAGGAAATGCAAAGGCTGAGTGACACGGAATTTTCACCTTGTGAAATATAAATATGTAGCCACACTGTGTGATATAAAATGCATGTCCACACTGTGAAGTACAGAAATACATATCCAGTGTTAAGTATAAAATATACATCCACGCTATGAAACAAGAAATGTATATCCATACTGTGAGATATAAAATACAGGTCCACACTGTTACGTGTACTGTTAAAAATGAAATACATATCCACACTGTATAATACAATACAACAATGAGACAGACTGAGATGGTTGGAAAGGGAGAGGAAGAGAGGAGAAAAGGAGAAGGGAAGGAGAGAAGGAAGCAGGCAGGCAGATCTAATACTGAACGATGATGAAACCAGACATCATGGCATATGCCTACAGCCCCAGCGTTCAAGAGGTTGAGGTAGAAGGATGGAGAGCAAAGGCCAGCTGGGCTACATAGTGAATAAAAATGAACAAGAAGTAAATACGGCATGCACTGGCAGTAGAGAAAAAGTCATTGCTAGTATCTATGGATACACTTTTTAACGTTACAGAAATTTGAGTATGATGCCATTGGAGTGTGAAGCTGAGCAGCTATGAGATATCTCTGTTTTCAGGGACACATAAATGCATCTGAAGAGAACAGCCTAGGCCTTTCTAATAATGCCCTCTAGGTCGGGGCACTGGTCCAGTGGCAGCCTGGGAAGGACGTCATTCTTTAAGTTAGAAGTTTTCCAAGGAGGAAGTATTTATGTATTACCTGTGCCATTAGAAACTTAATGTTGTTGTTTTGTGCAATATGGAACACCAACCTGGGCCACCTAGTGTCCAGTCACAGCCAAAAGTTGTAGATATTTATAAGTCAACTGTGAACAATAAGGAAAAGGGATGCACTAAAAATACCGTGTCAACAAAAGGACTTTTCCTCCAGAGCCCTCTAAATCAGCACGACTGTGAAGTCTGGCAATTGTGTAAAGGGCATTTGCCAGGGGTAAACTGTGGTCACCCTAGGGAGAACTCCCCTGAAGAGCCATTATGGGGATGAAGGACAATGTGAATGTGCGGGCCAATCTTGCTTCCAGACATCTAGCTGTCACTTGTTTCACCTTATGTTAGGTAACCCTCCAGGACGTGTGTGTGTGTGTGTGTGTGTGTGTGTGTGTGTGTGTGTGTGGCACATGCCTGTTGGTGTGTGTGTGTTTTAGTGTGTATGTGTTATAGGAAGGAGAAATGGCAAAGGGTAAGTCATTTAGAGGATCAGCAGGAAAAGCTCTTCTTTAGAGGTATAAAGTGCGGAGTTCCAGACGTCCACTAGGGCTCCTTTAGACAGTCTGCCTCACTCATTCAGTGAAGACTGGTGTAAAGAAACTGCAAGGCAAGCCATGCATGGTGGCCAACGCTTCTACTCCCAGCACTCGGGAGGCAAGGGCAAACGGATCTCTGAGTTCTGACTTCGAGGCCAGCCTGGTCTACAAAGCAAGTTCTAGGATGGCCAGGGCTACACAGAGAAACTCTGTCCCAAAAAAACCCCCAAAAATAGGGCTGGAGAGATGGCTCAGAGGTTAAGAGCACTGGCTGCTCTTCCAGATGGTCCTGAATTCAATTCCCAGCAACCACATGGTGGCTCACAACCATCTGTAATGAAATCTGGTGCCCTCTTCTGGTGTGTAGGCATAGATGCGGGCAGAACAATGTATACATGATAAATAAATGAATCTTAAAAAAAAACCCAAAATAAACAAATAAATAAATAAATGCTTGGCTTCCATCCCTCACAAGCTCACAAGCCAGATTGCTTAAACCTTAGGAGAACGTGACTATTTCTTCCTCTAGCTCTTTAAAAATGTTTAACAGATGCAAAATCAAGTAGGTTGTACATCAAATTTAAATTAGATATGCTAGTTGCATCATTTATTTTAATCCACACTAAAATAAACATGCACATATATCCATGGGAATATAAATATAAACAAATCTCCCATGTGGCCAACAGTGCCTGGAATGTTCTTAGGGAGCCACAGTCTCAATGGGTTTAGACTTTGAACTGAGTTTGAATCTAGCTTCCACAGCTAAACCGAGGACGTGGAGACTGAACCTTCTTGGAGTTTCCCGAGTCAAAATCATCATTCTGGAAGTCCTTATCTCTTAGGCTTTGTGAAAATTACCTCGTGGATATAAAAATGTGCATGTGCAGCTTACAAAACATTGGCAAAAGGAAAGGTTCTTTTGCAAGTAATAAAAGAAATGGCAAGATACTGCCCCACTGTAAAAGATACTACCATTAACTGATGATTCCAGTTGAATCAGAAGTGTGTGTGTGTGTGTGTGTGTGTGTGTGTAGTTTTTATTCATTTTATTTTTGTGTTTGTATATATAGATGCATATATATGTTTGTTTTTCTTGGCCCATTTTTAAATGAAAACTTAGCTGTAATTTATGGAAGTACTTATTTCAAATCAATCCAGTGACTTTTGAAAACAGAAAGCATGGAGTCAGAGTGATGACATAGTTACTCTGAAATGTACAGAATTACACACAAGAATTTTTGTAATTAAGTGGTCTTTGCAGGGGTAAGGTCCACAAGTATGAAACTATGTAACTAAAGCCTTGGAAACATCTCATCAGATTGTGGATGCTTATGTTTAAATTTTTGTATGAAATGCATGCTGTGCAGCACCTGTGGAGTCTCTGTGCTAACACAGTACAGGAAGGTGGAGTCCGTTCAGCCACTCACCCATAAGTGAGCACCTTGATGGGAAAAGTGGAGGCAGGTGCCACAGAGAGTTGATGGCAGTGAACGGGGTAAGCTGTGTCTCGTCAGAGGATGTGGAAGCTCTCTTGCCGCATGCCATGGCTGCAGAGGGATCCAGCAGGTTCTTGTCACCTCTTTAAAATGTCTGCCTGAGCATCTGGTCCTGCTTTTTCTGCTGTGACTGATTTAGGGTAAGACTCAAGCCATGGGTGGCTCCTCCCTCTCCCTCTCCCACTGAGACAGCATATAGCAGGCATGCCAAGAGGTCGTGATGCTTAGCTCTTCGGTTTTACCCTGAGCTTGAACAGAACAGTTTCGGGGCTGGTGGTACTTGTGTATGTGGGTGAAGAGAGAAGGGGTTTCACCATCTTTATTCCCTAGAGTGCTGGTTTAAGTGTCCTAAGGTGAGGTGCAGGCATTCTAGGACTACAGGCTTTCTTTGGCCTTGTGTTGTATAGAACATGAACTATTTTAATCTTATACTCAAGAAAAGAAAAAAAAACTTTTCTATCTTGGCAAATTTTTCCAACTGTGAAATTTAATAAAGCAGCACCCTAGAATTTTTACCTTGAAGGAGAAAGCTCTTCCCTTTTTTTTTCAGAGCCTTGCGCTACCACTGAGCTAAATCCCCAACCCCGAGAAAGCTCTTCTAAGTCTTTCTCTTTTTAAATTTTAAGTAAATCCTGTAATTATAATGGCAGTACCAGGGGATTGGACGCAGGGTCTCACACATCAAGCAAGCACACTGCCACTGAGCTGTATCCCCATCCGTTTTTTTGTCTCGTTTTTACCTCTTAAATATTTCAGACAGGGTTTTTGCTAAGTTGCCCAGGCTAACCTTGAACTTGCTCCGCAGCCCAGACAAGGCTTAAAGCTGTAATTCTCCACCTCAGCCTCCCGAGAAGCTAGGATTACAGATGCATGCTTCTAGGCCCAACTGAAAATAAATAGTATTCATTTTTTAATGTCTTTAGGTGAGTTTCCATATCCACCCCTGGATGCTGTTTCAGCCGTTCTGGGATAGTATTAATCTTCCCAAGTTTAAAATGAGATGCAGTGAAGTAGTCCTCAGAAACATGAGTCAGGGCAGAGCCCCATCCTCATGGACTCAAATGGACTTTTACCAACTTCTTAACCCTCCTCACAGTGCTGTGCTGAGTCCTTGTCAGACACACACCGAGAACCTTAGGTGAGGGACAAGATGGATAAACAGTACATTGTGCTCAGGAATGTGTGTTGTAATCAAGGTATTTTTAAATGCAGGCTTTCGGTGCAGGCACACTGGGAGCCACAGCCTCCTTCCCTGTACAGTGTGGGAACGGCTAGAGCAGCATTTCTCCTTACCCGCTCTGCCACTTGGGGAGCCTGTGGGAACAAATATTTGTTTTGCTCCAGCATTGAAAGATAAATACACCATGGGACATATAGTAAATATTTGCAGCCTCCTGAATTGTCCCCCACCCTGTGTTGTTGACAATTGTCGTCTGGCTTCCCTCGATATTGCACGGGTGGGTTTGCTTTGTTTTGTTTTGTTTTTCATTGAGTATAACAGCAAAAGTCTAGAGTGGTCTTAAAAAGTGTGCTCCTTGCTGGAGGCAATGGTGTGTTCCTGTAATCTCACTACTCTGGAGACTGAAGCTGGAGGATTAGTTGAGCCCAGGAGCTCAGGTCCTGTCTGTCTAGGCTACATAGTGCCACCTTGTTTGGGAACAGAAGCAAATAAGCAAAAAGGAGCTGCAAGTACAATTTAGTGGTAGAGAAAAGAAAAAGAAAAAAAGTAAGAGGAGAGCAGAGAAAAGGGAAAGAGAGGAAAGAATGACAGCCCGGAAGGAAGGAAGGAAGGGAAGAGGAAAAAGCAATGTCTTAAAGTGCTGGATGTTTCCACCTCAGAACAAGGTAGGCTGCAGGAACTGTGCATCTCTTCTCTCATTTCCTCTTAGCAACTTGAAGGGAAATGCAGAGGATGACACACCAGGATGAGATAATGCCTGGGATTTGGTGGTTGAAGTCATCCGAGAAAGGCTTCCTATGAGAATGTGAGTTTCCGGGCCTGAGAATGCTGGGGTCCTGATAGATGAGAGACCACACTGTTTTCATCCCTAGGTTTTGAAAACCCAGCGACCAGGGCCACTTTCTTCTTGCTCCAAGTGAGAGGAGAGGCAGCAATGATGGAGCCATGGTCCTTTGCTGTGAGCTTAAGCTCTGAAGGTCTTCTTGTGCCAGGGGATCCATGCAATTCGGGGGTGGGGTGGGGGGGGTGAGGGGGTGAGGGGTGGGAGGGGCAGGGGGGCTACAATCAAACCAGTCAGTGAATGTCATCTTCCAGGCTGCCCAGGGTTTGGATAGGGGATGCAGAATCTCAGAATTAGACAACCAGGACCTTATCCATCATTGTTTTGTTATTTTTATATATTTAATAAACTCTCATCTTGGGACATTCGTAGATACAGAAAACCTGCAGCCAGAGTGAGATAGAATTCAGAGAATGCCTGATGACCTTTGCCCAGCTCCCCATACCATACGTATATCACAGTCAAGAGAGGGTGTTGGTGTTTTACCATTGAGACCATGGCAGACTGTTGAGACTTTACCATACATTCATTTCATGTAATCATTCATTCATCCATCCATCCATCCATTCATCCATTCATTGAGACAGGGACTGACTATGTAGTCTAGACTGGCTTCAAACTCATAACTCAACATTCCTTTTTAAAAATAAAAGTTTAACCCAGGTATAGTGGTGCAACACCTGGAATCTCAGCAGTTGGGAGACTACGGCAGGAGCATTACACGTTTGAGACCACTTGAGCTACAGAGTGAGGCTCTGTGTCTCAAACTAGCTAATTTAAAAACAAATACATATCACACACACACACACACACACACACACACACACACCTCTGCACACCTACTCTAATACATAAATGTATACAAAATCCTGCTTTTAAATTTTGTCTATCTGAGGGTGCAGATTTACCTAGTTATATCAGTAGATAGTGTAATCTCCTGCCTTCTGAAGCAGGTTACACAAATGGTTGTTTGTCTTGGGGGAGATTTACTATGATTGTTAGTGTTGTGTTGGTTTCTTGGTGTCTCAGACTGATTAAAAACCCAGGGACTTAAGCAGTTTAAGGTCTTGGGCTGCCCATTGTAGTTTTAGCGTCTCTCTCATGGCTAATGACAGCTACTGTTTTCCTGTGGCCACAACAGAATCCTTCGCCTCTACCATGCCGCCACTGCCCAGTCAGATACTATACCATGCCCCGGGCTCTTTGGAGCTATGGGAGGAGGGATGCCTCTTGATAAGGTCCCTGGATTTACATTACTCCTTTGCTTTTAGGACATTTCCCCCCAACGCCTTTTAATACCCTATTCCCAAGTTTGTGACTATCTTTTGCTTTTTAAAATTAAAAAATGTAACAGTGAAAAATTCAGTGATAATTCAGATAAAATAATCTAGATTTTAATAGCTAAAAATATGGAAGTGAGATCTGTCTTATGTAAGATTTATACTGAGAAACCCCACCCTATTGTTATATTTTCCAATATAAATTGTTATTTGTTGCACATTTGTGCAATATGCTTTACCTTATAGTGGTTTTTCAGCTTTACAAATATATTGATTTACTGTAGAAAAATCAGGGAAATGTAAATTTTTTCCTATGTTGTTACTTTTAAGGGCTACATGATATTACAGTTTATAGCTATTTTAGCTCATAAAGTATATTTAACTAATCTCTGCTTTTTAAATACAATTGTCCTGGATGATCAATTTTATAGATGTGCTTTTGCACACATCCAAGAAGTTATTTTCCAGAGAGTGGAATTATTGAACCTACCCTGTATACTGGATGGTACTTAGTTGCCATCTCAACTGTTAACAGTGTTTTTTGAGATGCAGGCTTGGAGTCCTGCAGCTGAGGTCGTGTTGTTAACATGGTAACATGCTGGGTGGCTTTAGAGGCAGGAGCTAAGCCTTGTCAGGTGACTTACCAACTCCCAGCAGGGAATGATTTGTCAGGACCTGTTACACTTTGTTATGACCTCATCTACTGAAGGTGATGGCCTTGGAGTGGAGGGTTTACAAGGGGGCAGGTTTCCACAGGCTTGGCCCCACACAGCTTTTCCTTGCCCTCCAGCTTCTAGGAGCTTCACAGAATAACCTATTTCATGAGCAGTTATCTTCTTCGGTTCTCACTGGTAATTATTGGACCATCTTTTATCATTGTGTTTTCTGCCTAATGGACTGTCATACCAAACTTCCTGGCAGGTTTTTCCAGTCAATTAAAAACGGAAGACTAATTCCATTGAGTAGCCAGTCTGCTGGTGGGATTGTAGCACAGGGCATAGACTCAGTTGACTGTTCTCTGTAATGTGTAAGGTAGCAGAGATGGGAAATGTCTGGATCCCGGGCTTGTTCCTTTTTGTTGTTGTTGTTGTTTGGTTTTTGAGACAGGGTTTCTCTGTGTAACAACAGCCTTAGCTGTCCTGGAACTCACTCTGTAGACCAGGCTGGCCTTGAACTCAAAGAGATCCTCCTGCCTCTGCCTTCCAATTGCTGGGATTAAAGTCATGCGCCACCTCCGTCCGGCTCCTTTTTCCTTTAAATAAAGTCTATTTGAGGGATTGGGCATGTTGCTCAGCAGTAAAGTACACACTAGCACACATGCTAGGAACTCCAAGTTTGATCACCAGCACCTAAAAAAAAAGTCTTTATTACTTCACTTCTCTGGAACAGAGGAGTGAGTCATCAGTCTTTCAACTCTGAGTTGGATCCCAGCTGTTCACTTTCCTTGGGGAACTGTTTGTTTACCACATAGAGCGTACTTTCTGAAAGTTCTGTGCTTGGAAGGGATGAACCAGTAATAAGAGCACAGAGGCTGAGAGTGAGTGAAGACTGTACCAGATCAACCCCCCTGCATCATCAAGGACCCTTCCATGAGGTCTCTTTTATGCCTGGTTGTCTTGCAAGGCTCTTTGGACCTGGCTTGGGTTGAAGCCACTTGGCACCCCCAAACACAGGAGTGTGACTGATCTATGTGGGGACTCTGTGGGTGAGTGAATGAATCCCTGAGTAAGTACCTTGCTGTTTGAATGAACGGGTGCTTGAGGCTGCTAATTAAAACAATCCCATGCTGCGATGTATAATGTTTTGAAAGCAACTTTTAATTGAAAATGGCTCCTGATTATTTCCCATTTCCTCAAGAATTGTAATAAATTGAAGTTAATAGGGAGTCCCTATGTGCAAAGAAAGTAGGGAGGGATTCTTGAAGGCATCCACAGGGAGGAGATGGCCTTTATTGGCAGAAAGTGAGCACCTGCTTTTCAGCCTAGCTCCTAGCCTGGTCATACAGCCTCAGGAGAGGTCAGTGAGATGGTGCTGTGCCCTGCTGGGAGTGGGTACCTCTGCCCATGGAGCTGTGTGAGGAAGGACATTTCTATAGTAATGCTAACACCAAACACAGCAGCCTTGCCGAGTAACATGAGTTTCCTCCCTTTGAGGAAATGGATTGGGAGTGGATTGAAGATATTTTTTCCCCCTTACAGAAAACTGGGGAAATAAACACAGGTCATTTTTTCCTCCCCCTTTGAATACCACTGAGGAAGCTGAGGAAATAAAACTTAAGGCATTTTTTTTTGATCTATGAGAAATCTTTCCCCCACCCCCCAGCAGGAAGCCCACGTGCAGGTGGGTGGTTCCACTTCTCTGTTCTTTGTTTCCAGAGGTTGAGGTGAGCCACGGGTGATTCAGCCACAGGGCACTGCATTTACCAAGCTCCAGTTCAGCTCTCCAGCCTGCATGTGCTATACCTCATGGTAGGTCTCTCTTGTGTCATAGGAGAAAGGGCCCTTGGGGCTTGTAAGTTCTTTCAAGGGAGCAACGAGGTCCTGGTAGGTGGCCTAGACCTACGGAAATAAAAGCAGCTATTACATAATTAATGACCTCTTACTTTGAAACAAAATGGTTTGCCTAAGACTGAGCCTTCATTTCTCTTTAAATTGATTTCATCTTAATATAGGGGTGCACTTGTTTTTAAAACACAGCTTTGAACATATACATACCACACACACACACACACACACACACACTTCTCAAATGAAGAAGGGTCAGGCATGGAGAAAGTTTAAGTAGCTTTACTTCAGGTACCGAAATTAAGCCAGATTTGGTGGTGTGCACCTGTGTACCAGCACTAGGGAGGCCAAGGCAGGAAGATCCTGACTCACAGACAAAAAGCAGGGCTGTCATTAGCTGTCATTATGAACATACAAAAAGAGAATCTGGAATCTTTGTATGTAACCAGTCTTTGCATAAAACACCCTAACATTCATTTTTCATATTTTTCAAATTCTTAATCATATTAGCATTGTATAGATGCTGCAGAAAACTATAGAAAGTATGAAGAAAGGTTATTAAAGCCATCATTTTAAAAACTGATTTATTTCACTTTTAATTGTGTGTATGTCTGTGTAGTGGTACCAAAGGCCAGGGGTGCTGGACACCCTGGAGGGGGAGTTTCTGGTGGTTATGAGTCACCCAGTGTGAGTGCTGGAAACTGTATTGGGATCCTCTGCAAGAACAGTACCCACCCTTAATTACTGAGCCATCTCTCCAGCTCCTGAAAACATCATTTTTTAAAAATTGTTTTTACTTTATTATGTGTATTGGTATTTTACATACATGTCTGTGTACTACATGCCTGCCTGGTACCTTTGGAGACCAGAAAAGGGTATCAAATCCCCTGTAACTAGAGTTATAGACAGTTGTGAGCTGCCATGTGGATGCTGGGAATTGAGCCCAGGTCCTTGGGAAGAGCATCCAGTGCTCTTAACTGCTAAGCCATTGCTCCAGCTCCTGAAAGCATCATTTTATGGCAGAGAACCACTCTATGTGTCTTGGAGGACCATCCTTTTAAAATGTGTCACATGAGCACAAACAGGATGGCTTTGTGACTTTGCTTGCTGTGGTGGTTTGAAATAAAATGGCCCCCAAAGGAAGTGGCACTATTGGGACGTTTGGCCTTGCTGGAGGAAGTGTGTCACAGTGGGGGCGGGCTTTGAGGTCACTGTTTCTCAAGCTTCCTTCAGTGAGACAGTCAGTCGACTTCCTGTTGCTTGCAATATGTAGCACTCTCAGCTCCAACACCATGTCTGCCTGCAGGCCACCATGCTCCTGTCATGATGATAATGGACTGAATCTCTGAAACTGTAAGTGAGCCCCCTCAATTAAATGTTTTCTTTTTAAGAGTTGCCGTGGTCATGGAGTCTCTTCACAGCAATAGAAACCCTAAAACACTTGCCTTACTGATGTCCATAGTGCATCAGTCTGGTTCAGACATGTGTCTCAACCTTCTCGTTCTTCATAGGAGTAGAAGGCTGTGGTGGCATTTAAAAACAGTGAAGGACCACAGGTAGAGGTGATTGCTAGAGCATTTGCCTAGTATTCCAAAGCCCTAGTTTTACTTCCCAGCACTAAGAGGGGGGAAAAAGTCGAATAATCAGAAAGCTTGAACAGTTACCCAGCATGTGTGGGTACAATCGACCCTAGGGACTGAGGCTCCTCTGAAGTGTACTTCAAACTTCATTTAGTTTCCCAACATTCAAAAAAGGAAGATGCAAATCTGGCAAGACAGGGCGCATGCCCCGAGAGACAGCCGTACAGGTCTGAACCCCAGAGAACCAGTCTTGCACATGCTAAAGAGGGGATGTGTTGTGCATTTTATAACAATAAACAAACAACTAGATAAATAACCAGGAAATGTAAATATCCATAAATAAACAGATCCACCAATTTCACGCCTCAGCATATTCCCAATTGAGATACTACTACTCATTTAGAGCGCTGCCATTGGTAATAAGAAAAGCTACTTAAACTCCGATCAGCTGGAGAATGGATAAGCAAAGCATGGTATGATCAAACAACAGAATGTTAGTCAGCCACAAAATGGAATGAAACTTCTTTTGACTTTTTAAATTTTAAATTAAAAAAATCATACATTTTGAAAATTCTGTTCTTAAGCTTGTGTTTGTAATATTTCCACCCTCCTGCCCCTGCTCCCAACTCCTTCCATGTCCCCCACTTCCTCCCAGATTCATGATCTCTTTTGCTTTAATTACTTATTGAGATATGTGTGTGTGTGTGTACACACAGATGTGCATGCGCACATATATCTAATAATAATAACATGTATAATACCTCCTGCTGAGTCCATTTAGTGTTGCTCATATGTAGATGTGTTTAGGGCTGACCACCTGGGATTGGATAACCTATCAGGGCTCATGCTTGGGGAAGACTTATTTTCCCTCTCTTAGAAGGGATTGCCTATAGCTCTACATCTAGGGGTGGGACATCCTCATGTCAACTGATACTTTCATTGTGCTGGTCTTGTGTAGGGAACCACCTTTGGTTTCATGGATACAGCATCCTGTCACCTGTCTACGGCACTGTCTCCTAGCAGGTGCCCAGATTGTCTGTTTCTTGCAGTCCTTGGGTTTCCTCTCCCACCATGGTTCTGAGCCTTACGTAGAGGAGTTCTGTTGTGGATGCATTAACTGGGGCTGGGAACCCTACAGTCAGTTTTTCTCAGCATTTCAACCACTTGTGACTTTTTGTAAAGGTCTATGTCTTGTGCAAAAAGAAACTTACTTAATAATGGGTGGGAGCCACACTTACTTGTGGGTGTGCGGATAAATATTTAGACTGCAGTTAAAAATTAGAAAGGTTTAGGAAAGTGACGATAGCAGGTTCTTCCCTAAGACCCATGACCTCACCAGCCGTGGGCGGTTGGCTAGGTTTCTAGTACCAAGCACTGGCAAGCACCAATTCCTTCCTGGGGAGCTGGCCTCAAGTCCAGTTAGACAGCTGTTGGTCGCCTCCAAAATATGAGTGCCACCACTGCACCACTTGGAATATCTTTGTGGTTCATACGCTTAACAGCTCGACAGGATTGTTGATTGCTTTTCTCTTCTGGCAGCTTGCATAGCAATGGATACTATGAGAAATAGCCTTCAAGACAGAGGCTTTTAGGTCAATTCCAGCTTAATTCCTCCAAGCTCTATGTCTGAAGTGTGTGGTGCCTTCAGCAATAAGGTCTTGATAATAAAAACGTGGCACATATACAAAATGGAATTCTATTTAGCTCTAAAGAAAAACAAAATCATAAAATTTACAGGTAAATGGCTAGAACTAGAAAAATATTATTAAAAAAAGATAATCCAGACTCAGAAATATGAGCATCAGATGTTCTCTCCTATTTGTGAATCCTAGTTCCAAATCCTTAGATATGAATATATCATCTGGCTGTGTGATGGTGGTGCACGCCCTTAATCCCAGCACTCAGGAGGCAGAGGC
>CABHPP010124651.1:35145-63527 GCA_902168425.1 Peromyscus attwateri
GGGGGGGGGGGGGGGGGGGGGGGTGCTGGCTTGGTTTTGCTGGCAAGGGGAAGTGGGTGGATAATTGACACTAAGGATGCTTGAAAAAGCCACAGGGAAACATTAGTTTATGTTTCCTTAAAAATATATACCGTGTGTGTGTGTGTGTGTGTGTGTGTGTGTGTGTGTGTGTGTGTGTGTTTTTAAAATATTAAGTTACACCACTTGGGGCAATAATGCACTCCACAATATCCATTGGATATCTACAAAATCCCCAGTGCCATGCATGGAAAACCTCCCTTTAAGTTGTTGTTCTGGGGAGTCCAAGAGACCCCCCAAAAAAAATATAGCCCTTGGATGCCTCCCAGGACATGAATGAAACTTAAAACATGGTGTTAAGCAACAGATGTGAGCTAGAAAACCTTAGAATGTTCTATGACTGTTATAATGGATTTTCCAGCATAGGCAAGCTCATTATGACAGAAAGTAAATTTGTTGTCAGCCTGTGTAGCCCAGGCTGACCTGATACAACTCATAGAAGTTCTCCTGCCTCGGCTTCCTAAGTGCTGGGATTCCAGGTGTGTACTTTTTAGGGTTTCTTTTTGAATGATGGTAATATTCCGGTATTAGTGTCGATGGTTGTGTAACAATGGAGTTGTATCTGTTAGAATGGGGTGTTTGTCATTTTAAATGGTTTTTATTTCATGTGCGTTTTGTAATGTAATGTTAAGTGGGCTTATAATATGCCCAACCCATGTAGGACAGTAGTAGTTACCACTGGGATTAGGGTAAGGGTTATTAGCTGCATAGAAAATGTTTTCTTTCTTTTTCTAAAGCAGCCCTACTATAAACAAATTTAACAAAATGGTTATTATTTTGGATGGTAAAGATGGCGTGTTTATTATATATATCACCTATAGCATTCTGCTGTGATGTCGTTAAGTTTCCCAAGAAAAAAAATATTACCACAAATGCAAAAGGCCTAGGGATAGCCTAGATGATGAGGGTGTGGACAAGGACAACAGAAATTGTGGTGCTGTGGGCAAGTTTGAAAAGGCTCATCTAGGCTGGGCATGTGGCCAGCAGGTAGCACTTCCTGGGGTTCGTCTCCAGCACCTGTGGTGTTGGGTTTGGGATTTTGAGAAAGAGTTCTCATTCAGTTCAGAGCTCAGCCTGCTTTCTCAGAACCTGCTGGACTTCAGTCTGTGCAATCTCCCTGTACGGTCTCCTGATCAATGTTGTCATTATATCACTGATTAGTATGAATGCCAGGTTCTCCCTTTCTCAGTGACTCATCCCCAGGTCTAAGCCTGGACAAAGGCTTCTGCCTGGTGCTGGAGATCCCCCGATTGCCACGTTCATCCAAAGACTGCTGGAGTTTATATCCAGAAACAATACAAAACAAAACAAAACAAAACAACAACCCAGAAATGAGTCATTTCTTTTTCTGAGAATATAAGTGACTGGTTACCATGGAACTGGAGAGAAGACCTTGGCCTTTTTTAAAATGCTGATTACTCTTGATTGTTTTTGTTGGGAAAGATGAGAACATTACCTCTAATGAACAGGAATTAAGAATGAGCAGCACACAAAAACTATACTCTTCATCCCTGGTTGGTGCAAGGGCCTACAGATTAGTCAAGTCTGACACACTGTCTGCGTTTGTGAATAAAGCTTTATTGAAACACACTACATTCTAGTATTGGCATAATGCCTATGGGTGCTTTTATAATGTGTGAATAGAGTTGAATAATTATAACAAGTACTGTATGGCCTGTAAGTCCAAAATGTTGATTATATGCATTTGATAGGAGAAATTTGTCAGCCCTAGTCTGTGGCTTTTTACTCCAGATGTCCTTGCAGGCCTTTAAAAGTCATGGACGATTCCCCTAACTTCTGGTTTTAGGTAAAGATGACACCGAAGTGCAGAAAGGGGTGGAAAGTCTGGTTCACAGACATAATCACACGGGGGTTAAGAATGGGGGTCTAGACTACATCCAGACCATCGTGGATGTGTTACTGGAGCTATAGGCTGTTCCCTCGCTTTTAAACCTGCGCTCTTGAGAATACATGAGCTGACTCAGCTCTTTCATCAGTAAATATGCATTGAGCTCTATTCTTTGAGGGGCAGCTTGATAAAACAGTGAACACAAGGGACAAGCTCAGGGCTGTGCTATGCAGAGCTTGGGAGTCACTAGATGCATTCTGGGCTCGAGGTGAGGGTGTGGGGTGAGCTGAGACACTGGGCAGGAGACAGGAGTGAAGGATCTACCAGAACTGTGAGTAGGGACCTTAAGCCTGTACCTTCAGAGCAAAAGGAACCAGTCCTACAGAGACTTAAGGGGCTATGCAAATAGCCATAGACGCTCTCTGTCCTGGCTGCATCAGAAAGAGAAAGAAGGAAGGGCTGGAATAGAAGAGAGAAGCAGGAGATATGAGAGACGTATGAGACCAGGTCCTGCAGGGCCTAGTCCCTTATGGCAAGGAATTAAGATTTGCACAGTGGAAGCCGGCAAGGATTTCAGCAAGGCTGGGGTTTACAATAGAATGACCATATGACCCAGCTATACCACTCCTGGGCACATCCCCCAAGGACCCTATGTCCTATCACAGAGATACCCGCACATCCATAGTTGTTGCTGGATTATTTAGTGGTGAGGAAATGGAAAACCTAGACTCCATCAATCGATGAATGGATAATGGAAATGTGGTGGATATACAAAATGGGATTTTATTCATTTGTAAAGAAAAATAAAAATTTCAGGAAAATGAATAGGATTGGAAATTATTATATGAAGTGAGATAATCCAGATTCAGAAAGACAAACACCACATGCTTTCTGACCTATGTGGATATTAGCTAATTGTTTTTATGTATGTGTAGTTATGTGGGAATGAGTGTGGGTTGGAGGTCATGAGACTAGAAAGGAGCTTAGGAAAGGAGGAAAGGGGTTGTAAATGAGCAAGTGAGCAGGGTAATAGAATACATGAGACATGGTGGTGGAAAGGAGAATCCTGGGGGTGGAAGGGTAAAGCAGAGAGTGCAGAGATGAGGGACAGAAGCAGAAAGAGAGGATCAAACAAAGCAAAGTATGTAGGGAACCGCTTTGAGAAGACCTCTTGCTTCATATGCCGATTTAAGGAATAAAACAGAAGACCCCTTTGGCTGCTGCCGCAGGAAGATTGCACAGATACCATTTGCAGCAGGGAGGCCATCGAGCAGAGTGTTGCATTGCTCCCAGGAACAGCTGGTGGCCAACTGGGCTTGGCTAGGCTGAGGGTAGGCAAACCACGTGAAGAGAAACAGATGGGCAATGTGAAACTGATGGAACCTGCTGGAAGATTGACTTGATGTAGTAGTATTGGGGAAATACTTAGCCTAGGGCCAGGGAGATGATGCCATCATTGTCAACACCACCCTTAGCTACCACCATGACAACCACCCCATCATATCATCACCACCACCAGCAGAATCGCCACCGCCACCACCAGTGGCCCTGCCATCATGTCCGCCACCGTCGTCACCCAATACATGGTGTAGCACTGTAGTTTTGAACACACACTTGAGCCACACGGCATGGGATCAAACCCCGCCTCTGTTGCTTACCAAGCCTGTGGTCCTGAGCAGATGATACCTCAGCTCCTCTGTAGAATGGATGGCCCCAGTACTCCCCTCACGGACCATGGTGAAGTGTTGTAGACCCTGAAGTCTGTCATTTAGGGACTTGTCTGTTATGCTATGCTAGACAGAGATTTGATGGGCATGGCTGCGGTGCTGAGGTGGGGGACGGGCCTCTCTTTATGCAGGTCCATCCACTGATGAGGATGAAGGCCAGGACTCCCCGCCTGACCTCGGGAAGGCTACAGCTACAGAGACAAGACCCTGCTTAACTGAACTTTTCAGCTGCAGGCTTGTGAGAACCGAAGACTTAAAATTTGTACAGAAAGCTTGGAATGGTATTTCCACAGAGAAGCAAGGTAGCTCTGAGCTGTGGGTTGCTGAGTTTCCCTTCACCTATTGCCTCCTGAAGGGAATTTTATTTCTCCTTCCTTTCAGCCCTGGGGTTGGAAGCATGACTGGAGATCCAGTGTTCGGCTGTGGGCTTTGAACAATCTGGGCTCATTGTGGGCCTTGTGTCCTTCATGCACTGGACGGGCAAGCATTGGGAACGAGGGGACCAACTTAGGCAGGGTGGGAAAGACCCGTGAAGCCGTCGTCAGATGCACACTTACCTAGAGCCCAGACAGCTCTTCCTGGAGATTTCACACTCACTGCTGCAGCTGTGACCCCACAGGTCCCAAAGAAGTGGCAGTTGTACCACATTGAAGTCACACATAGGGACCTCTTAAGCCTGTCTCTTTGAGTGATAGAAATAAATAAGATCTGGGGCCTGGAGAGCAGGCTCAGTGGGTAAAGTGTTTGTTGTATAATCATGAAGGACTGAGTATGGACTCCTGGAATCCCTGTGAAAGCTGAGTCTGGCAGCTGACAGCTCTAACCCCAGAATGGTGTGTGTTAGGGATCAGGATTCGTGGAAGAAATCCTGTCTCAAAAAAATAAAATGGGGATGAGCAGAGGAAGATTCCCAATGTGGATCTCTGGCTTTTACAAGCACATGCATGGTTGAGCTCAGCACTGAATACACGTACGCTTTTTTTTTTCCCAAGGCTCAGACTCCACATGGACTTTCTCCCTCTCATTCCAGACAATCTACCACAGATCATCATATCACTCCTGGACCAGAACCAATTCTTAGACATCAAGATGCTGGAGTTTTTAGGCTGTCACTCACTCTGGACATATTTTTCTATTGTTTTATTGTTTCTTTGTTGTCAACTCAGAGCAAGATAGTATCATGGTAGGATACTGAATGCTGGTCATTCAGAACCAGTCATAGCTGAAATGGAATCACAATGTTATTACCATAAACAAATCACCTAGCCCTCCAAGCCTTCGCTTCCTCTTCTGTAGAATGGAATGCCCCTGTTCATGGTGGTCGTATGTATGACCATGAGTGGAGATAGAGAAATAATGTCCCTTTCTTTTCTAACAGTGTCACACTTTGCATGGACTTTGCCTGCCGAGTACCTGCAAGATCTGAAAATTAGGTTGTGTTGTTAATCATTGAATCTCTACTTGAATGCCTTCAGCAAGCGCTTATCAGTGCCTGATAGTATAGCCCTGCATGGGGTCACTGCTGGACTCTCCATATACAGATAAGAAGAGAGAGACATGGGCAGGTCAGGTATTCTGCCAAGGTCACAAACCAGACGGTGCTGAAACTGGGTTTTAAACCTGGACCGTCCGGTCTGTATCTTAGCCCATAAGTAACATGCTGTCCTTTAAAATGGCCGTGCAGAACTGGCTCTGCTCCTTGTGAATGTTTTAGTCCGAATGGAACAGCACTCAGTCGTAGCGATATGGTTGGGGGTCCTTGCCTGGTGATTGCCATGAAGGCTTTTTGTATTGAAGAGTTGTGGTTTGCTTTTTTGTTCGTTTGTTGTTTTTTAAGACATGTTTTTATGTAATCAAACTTGCCCTCAAACTCACTATGTCGTCAAGGATGACCTTGAACTTCTGATCCTCCTGTCTCCCCATTGCCGTGCCGGGATTACAGCCATGTACCACCACCCTCACGGTGCTGGGGGTGGAATCCAGGCATATGTGCATGCTGATTGGGCTGTATCCCTGGCCCTAAGATTGTATTGCTATTTTATTTGACTACAGAAGTTGTTTGTTTGGTTTTTCAAAATTGATTTTAGCATTCAACTTTTTATGTTAAGGACATTTATCAGTGTTTTTGTTTCTTGTTCCAGACTTGGAGCTGTAGTTACAAGTATCCACTAGACAGGGTAATTTTTTAATCTTCTAGGACATTTGTGGGTTTTTGTTTGTTTGTTTGTTTTTTACATTTAGATCTCTGGTCCATTGATTATTAGCATGCAGATAGTATAAAATACAGAACTCTCTCTGTCTCTCTCTGTCTCTGTCTGTCTCTGTCTCTCTCTGTCTCTCTCTGTCTCTCTCTCTCTCTGTCTCTCTCTCTCTGTCTCTCTCTCTCTCTCTCTCTCTCGTGTGTGTGTGTGTGTGTGTGTGTGTGTGTGTGTGTGTGTGTATAAATACTTCCAGCATCTGATGGAGGCTCGGTGACAGAGCTCTTACTTGTTCAGCATGTATGAGGCCCTTGGTTTGATCCCTCGTGTACCACTCCCCTCTTGCCCTCAGTTTACCTTTAAAAACACTTGAGAAATCAATTATCCTGTGCAGATGTGGCAGGATGTATGAAGAAGGATATTTGAGATTAAAAAAAAAAAAAACTTCATTTAAGGAAATAGTAAATTGGGAACTTAAGTCCTAAGACAAGACTTTTAGCCCGAGGCCACAACAGTGGCTCCTCAGTCCACAGAACTGACTAAAACAGGAGGAAGTATTGAGCTCTTCCTGGTCTCAGTATCCAAAAGCTCCAACGCAGACCTGGAGTTTCCTATTCGGCTGCTCTTTGACACTGTGAGGAAGTGATTCCTTGCCATTCTGAGCTTAATTTGAGCAAAAGAGTATAGCTAGCTGTATCAATAAACTATCTTGTTTGTCTAACCAAATGGAATTGCTTATAATTTTGTGAAGGGAAGCAAGATGTAGACATGTGATACAAGTCCCAAATGATGCGAGGTACAGAGAAGGAAGGACTTGCAGAGCAGTGACTCTCTTTATGTTTTTGAACCAAAACCTTCCAATTGCAAGTGACAAAATCCCAACTCAAATTCTTCGAAGCAAAAAAGGGCCATTGTGCTTATGTAATAGAGAAGAAGTATGTGAGGCATCAGCTTCAGGCACGGCTGGATTCAGGTGCTCATTTTCCCTGAGAATCTCTTTCTCTGTTTACTGTTCAGCATTTATTTTCTTTGTGACTTCCACTTTCATATATATATATATATATATATATATATATATATATATATGAAATATGAATATATATATCCCACCCCTGCAGTGTGGCTTCCTAATTTTGGAGGATTTTCTTGCCCTGTTCTCCCTAATAAAAACCCCAAACCTAGTTTTTATGACTCTTCCGGAATTACTCACTATGACCAGAAGGATGTGGCTGCTGAATTGCAAAGACCTGAAATACATGCACCTTCCAAGGGGATACAAAGAGGCCTCGGCTTATGAAAGCCACAACCGCTGAGAATTTAGGAGTTCTCCCAAAGGAAACTATAGAGCTGTCATCAGAAGGACAAGCCAAGGTCCCAGAATGCACTGCAGCCTGAGGTGCTCAACAGTCTTAAATAACCATTTCTAACTGCCCCAAGTGCTCAAGAAGGCAAGTGGAGAATAGAGCTGCTGGACTGACTCTGTTAGGCCTGTCAAAGGCAAGGCTGACAGTGGCGGGGCTGTCCTGTGCTCACCTAGGACTTCTGTCAGCACCCCACCCCCCAGCATTACAGAACAGAACTAACCAGCCACGAGATGCTACTTCCTGTTTCTGGTGCTGGGTTTCAGAGATTCCAATGGAATTTGTCAGAAGAGGTACCGTCCTGTAGTCAGAATTGAATACCACATTCAGGCAGGAAGAGACATAAAGAGGCGGGCTCCTTTCTTCTTGACCAGCAACAGCAGGTTGGGAAAAGAACAAGGTCTCAAAGAAGGTGCAGATCTGAAGCCAGGGCCTTCGTATGTGGCATGGTGTACCCCCCTTTACACGCATGACTTTTTTATAGTCGGTGAGAGGTGCAGCCTGCAGTACAAGGGTCCTGGTAAACAAAGTGCCAGGCTGTTCTCTTAGTTGTGCCAGGAGTAGACACAAGTATTAATAGCACATATGCACATTATATATGTGTCTTCCATGTACATGTCATCTCTTGCTGTTTCCATAGTAGCCATATGGAAGAGGCAACCTTGGCCATGTTCCGCATTCTTTTTCACAGATGAACATTTGGGTTGATAGGAAATAACTTGCTGTGAAAGTGTGAGGAGTGAGTTCAAATCCCCAGAACCCATGTGAAGGCAGATGGTAGCATGCACCTGTAATCCCAGCCCACTATGGTGAGGTGGATGTGGAGATAAGATGCCCCAGAAGCTTTACCTTGTCTCACAAAAAGGTGGAAGCTGGTGACCGATGCCTGAGATAGTCTTCTGACCTCCACCTGTACTCTGTGGCACCCATGCTCCTGCATTTAAACACACACATTCACATGCACACGCATGCACTACTGCATTTAAACACACATTCACATGCACACACATGCACTACTGCATTTAAACACACACATTCACATGCACACGCATGCACATGTACACAAATAAATCTGCAAATAATGATGGTACTAACTGTTTTCTGCTGTGGGGTGTTCTGTATGTCAAATGTGTTGTTCTGATTGGTTAATAAATAAAACACTGATTGGCCAGTAGCCAGGCAGGAAGTATAGGTGGGACAAGCAGAGAAGAGAATTCTGGGAAGTGGAAGGCTGAGGCAGAGAGACACTGCCAGCCGCCATCATGACAAGGGAGATATAAGGTACCGGTAAGCTACGAGCCACGTGGCAAAGTATAGATTAATAGAAATGGGTTAATTTAAGATAGAAGAAGTAGATAACAAGAAGCCTGCCACGGCCATACAGTTTATAAGTAATATAAGTCTCTGTGTGTTTACTTGGTTGGGTCTGAGCAGCTGTGGGACTGGCGGGTGAGAGAAATTTGTCCTGACTGTGGGCCAGACAGGAAAAGTCTAGCTACATAAGAAAATCTTCATGTGTATTAGCTCCTAAGGATGAAAATAAATAAACCTCCTGGGATTTTTCTGATCCTTTCCTCTCTCCAATGGACTACATGGACATTCGTCTGACCATCTCTCTAGGTAAAAAGCCAAGGAAGCAGGACACTATCTACATCAACTGTACTGTCCATCAGCTCTGAACTTGATCCTTGTCAACAGTCTTGAAAACAGAATCAATATGAGACCAGTGTCGTATACCTGTGTCCTGATCATTCAAAGCCCGGGCTATTAAGCAAATCTCTTGATTTCACAGCCATTGCAGAGTACTTGGAAAGGGAGCCATTGTAGGAATGTGGTTATCAAGAGGATTGAAGGAAATGATGCTTTCACCGTGCTCAGCTAGGCTGGAAAGTTGGTTCATAAACTAGAGATGCTTCCCCCCACCCAGCCCCAAGGGCCTAAGTTAATCCCTAGAACCCTTGTGGTAAAGGAGAAAACCCACTCACACAAGGTTGTCCATCATACACACATATGCATGCTCACAGGCGCCCCCTAAGTAAGTAAATACAAAAAAGGGAAGGGAAAATATGAAAATAAAGAATGAGAGAAACTGTTTAAGTGCTCAGATCAGATCAAGGCTGTCCCCTGAACGTGGTTCAGACATACTGGCTGTGATTGATTTGACTACTCCTTACTCTCTTGCTAGTCCTGTTACTTCCTATGGCAATAACAATACCCCTTCCCCTTTCAAAACAATAATGGCAGTGCATCTCCACTTTTTTATTTTTCAGATTCATTTATTTTATAAGAGTTTGGTCTACATGTATGTATATTCACCACACATGGCACCTGATGCCTGTGGAGGTCAGAAGGCATCAGATCTCCCAGAGCCGGAATTATGAACAATTGTGAACCGTCATATGAGTGCTGGGAGTTGAACCGGGGTCCTCTGCAAGAGCAGCCAATGCTCTGAACCACTGAGTCATCTCTCCCATGGCCCAGCTTCTGTCTTCATTTTTGTCATTGGCATTTAATAGTTAAGCATCCTTTCTTGGCAGCCATGTGCAGGCCTCTTGTAATTTCCTCTCTTCCCAATGAAATTCCGTTTGTTTGAACCTGAGTCGTTGAAAGCTCTCTGCTCAGCAAACATTTGTGTTATTTTCCCCTTTGATGTCTGTAAGCTGTTAAAGCCAGTACCTCTTTGCGGTGATCACTGACAGGAGCCACCCCCGCCCCCTGAGGAGTCTAAGGGTTAGGGACCAGCACTCACTCTTTTATCTTCTAGCCAGTTTTTTTGGGATCCTTTCATTTTCATTCTTTCCCCCACAATCTTTATTTTTGTTTAGTCATTAAAAGGGGAGTCTGAAGGGCTTTCTCCCAAATAGTCTTCATTCCTCTCTTCAAGGTTAAGATGATGTATTTGTAACAGGTTATGGCAAACACCTCCTAGAGTCATAAACGGAAGACTGGGGATATAGCTCCGTTGGTGGTATGCTAGCCTAGCATATGGAAAGCAATGGGTTCAGTCCTCAAGTCCATATTACTTGGGCTACACATCCTTCTCTACCTAGAGGCTGAAACTGACCTGGGCTAAATGAGACCCCATCTTTAAAGAAGAATCACAACGGTCCCATGGTTCAGCTACAGATAAGTGTGTCCTCCAGGTGAAGATGGCCCAAAGGGCGGCTGTAGAAGCTCTGTCACAAAAAGTTGATTATTAGCCTAGCATGGTGGCACATGCTTTTAATCCTAGGTGTTGGGAGGTAGAGGCAGGGGGATGTTCAAGTTCCAGGCCACTTGGAGCTAAATAGTGAAACCCTGTCTCAAAAAAGAAAAGAAAAAGAAAAACATTGATTATTTTAGCTTTGGTTCTGGTAGTTAAAAGCATCCTGAGATCTAATTAGCCTTTCTCTTCTTCTTCTTCCTCCTCCTCCTCCCTTTTTCTTCTCCTTTCCCAAGAGACATCTCTGGAATTCATTTATGGCAAGAAGAAAACCCAGGGCTGGTATCAGCTTTTCAATCAGGACCAGCTCCCATCTGCTCAGTTCACAGATTCCTCAGGTGTGCCTCTCTGGGGAAGGTACAGGGAGGCTGAGGCCCGAGGGAGTAGGAAGAAGAACAGCTGTGGAGTGGGGTGTGCGGTGAGCAGCAGCTGGGATGTAGACAGGATGTGCTAGGCGGGACCCCAGCCATGCCATCCATAAGTGACCCATGAGGAAACTTTGCGCTACTCAGTGTCTCAATCAGGAAACCAGCCCTTGTCGATTCCTGAAGCTCTTGTAGATTCCTGAAGCTCTTGTGGATTCCTGAAGCTCTTGTCCTCTTTTCCCTCTCCTGGAAGGAGGCACCTTGACGTACTGTTAACGTTACACTGTGGGATAATTCCAAGTTCCTGATCAAAGCTGGTAGATTCCTAGCACAGGTCATTGGAAAGATATTTGAGGAGGAGACATTTCTTCATTTGGTTTCAGCAGATTCCAAAGACAAAGAAGCATGAGGGGCAGGGGGAAGGAGAAGAGACAAGGGGGAGGGAAGTGAGGAATCAGATAAACGAATGGTTTACAGTGTTCATGAAGACACCACTACCAAAATGCCCGTTTTCCCCAGGCAGCTGCGTACCCGTCTGTTCAGTTTCCATCCTTTTTATTTTGTTAGTATTTTTGTTGTTCTTTTGAGTTTTTTTTTAAATAGGGTCTCACTGTGTAGTCCAGTCTGGCCTTGGACTGAGCCTCCTGCTTACCAGCGTGGGCCACCACATATAGCTCCCTTTACATTTTTAATTATTAAAACAACAAACCCATACAGCTACCACTGGGAGACATTTCTTCTCACATAGCCATGATCTCTCATATATATTCATGTGTGTCCTCATGCACTCTCTTATTTTGGGTTTATATTAAAACTCTGCATTTCCCCATATTGCTTGGCTTCATATGTGCACTTGTTAATGTTTGCACGGTGGCCACACAGTGGATGTCCTGTCATTGAAGTAAATATTGCCTATCACCTGCCACAGGACTGTGAAGCCACCCCAACTTGGATTTCCTGCTCTGCCTCATCCTGGAAAGCTTGGAATTTCTTCCTCCCTACCATGGGAATGATAATACTCCTTAAAATTGTTATAGAGGAGAGAATAATGGATAGAAACATTTAATACAGTTCTTGAAGTATAGTGTATATTCTGGACTTACAGCCGGTCTGTTATTTTGAATTTATCGCTATTTAGATTATAGTATGCTGATAATCTTTCCATCCTTTGACTAGTTTTTGTGATAAATTCATAACTGTAAATATTAGCCAAGATATCTGTGTACTTATATTAGTGTACATTGACATTTGTTGACATCACAGTAATTTCTACTGTCTGTTCTTTACGATTGTAAGTGTACCGTCTTCATGGTACCCTTACCAGGACTGCCCAGAGTTATCATTTTCTGTGTTGGGTAATTTAGTGCATTAAATGTGAACCTTGTGATGTGGTCACATTAGAATACTAGTGGGAATAATGTAATTAACAGCCCACTCATCCGTCACCCAGCTGCCGTGATCACTGGTCTCCACCCACACTTTGCTTTGAGGAATTTCAGAGCAAACTCCTGTGGCATGCCACTTCCTTCATCGGCCCAGTGGTGTACACCTCAACCTCAGGAGGTACTTTTATATTTTCACACAAGCCATCGTGTCTTGCCACATGGACTAAGAGGGATGCCTTCCCTCAGCCTTCATATGACCTCACATACTTTTCCTACACTTGACTTGGGACCTCATATTTGGCAGTATGAAGGAATGACTCCAAGAGGATGAATTCATCCCATCATGATCCAGCCATTTCTTTTTTTTTTTTTAGTATTTTCTTTTTTTTTTTTGGTTTTTCGAGACAGGGTTTCTCTGTGTAGTTTTGCGCCTTTCCTGGAACTCGCTTTGGAGACCAGGCTGGCCTCAAACTCACAGAGATCTGCCTGGCTCTGCCTCTCGAGTGCTGGGATTAAAGGCGTGCACCACCACCGCCTGGCCATGTCCAGCCATTTCTTAAGTTGCTGTCCTGGAAATCTTTTGCCTCTCGCCGTTGGAGTCAGGGTTTTCTCACAGTTAGATTTACCATTTTTCTCTAGGCCCTGTTTTCTTCAGCATAGTGACCATCTCTGGAGTGACTTCCTCATTGCAGCATGAAATGTTTGGAGGGGCAGCACTTCTTCCTAGTTGGTCCTCAAGGTATCTAAGATTCCAGTGTGACTGTTGTCCCCAGGCAGTAGGAGAATGGCATGAAGACAGCTGCCTGCCTGTTCAATTGTTACAGGCTAAATGGAAGATTAAGGAATGACACTGGTCTACAAGTCGTCCAGCTGTAGTCAGCCCTTGCTGACTAGACATGGTAGCAATAAGCTCTGTTAGAACTCAGAGGAGCCACATTCTGGGGCTCAGTTGATCTGGAAAGACTTCTCAGAAGGAAAACAAACGTAGTCTGAGATTTGAATGTGGGATACTCTTTTTAAAACACAGAGAAGCCTGAGAGATGGGCTACTGTAGGTCTGAGTTCAAAGGTACGTGAACTTTTTTTTCTGGCCCCAGAAGCCTCACACATGCTAAATATGAGCTCTACTACTAAGCTACATCCCCAACCCCAGGACTTTTTAAATGTCAACCAGAAGGTCCACTTACGTTGACATCTCCTTGGACGTGTCTCCTGAGACCTCCTCCTGTTGTTCATTCATTCAATAGGTGACTGTTGAGCATCTCTTCTGTGGTGGCTGTTTTGTGGCCTGGGCTGTGTGACTCATTCAGCCGCTGAATTTCATGGCCATTATCAGCGCAGGGTTGTAAGTCCCAAATTCCTTTTAGGTCCTGCTTTCAAAATGCAAGTTTGGAAAAGAGTTGCTCATGGTTCTTATCACCTCTGTTTCCAGGTAGAAACTGGCTGGCAAGTCTGAGGGTGTCACTTTTCGTGGGAAAAAAAGACTTTTTCATTTACATGGAGGGATTCTGTCTTCCTCTGTCTCTCATCCTTCCTCTCTCTTTCCATGTTTTCCTTTGAATTCAATTTTCTCAGGATGCATTGAGTACTTTCTGTATGGAATACTTATCATATGTAGAGAGTTCAAAGATACACAACCTACTGTGTGTGTGTGTGTGTGTGTGTGTGTGTGTGTGTGTGTGTTTGTGTGTGTGTTTTCTCCTGTCTTGTTTTCTTTCTTGTGGAAACACTTTATCCTTTGAGTTCTAAGGCCTAAGCTGGAAACTCAGGAAACAATATTTGCCATGACCCCGGGCAAAGATACTGATGAGAACAAGAATTCTTTAGCTTCCAGCCGGCTCACCTTTGTTCAGACGCCAAGCGCGTGGGACACAGTGGAGGGGGAACCTTACCCATGGTTATCCCACTGGAAGAGGGGTGCTGTTCATACACAGAGAATGGGTCTTGAGGCAGAAAATGGCTTATGGCAGAGTAGGTAGCTGAATACAAAAGAAATTGCTAGCATTCTTGACATATCCATACAGCTTCAGCAGCACCCCTGCATATCTCAGTTTGATTCAGGTCTGTTTTCCTTTGAATTCAGTTCTCACAGCAACTATTGAGTGCTTGTTGTATGTAATGCTGATCATTCCAAGAGGAAGGAGTTTGCTTCCTTCCCATTATCTCCTCCTACTCTCCTACCCCAGAGCATCCCAAATAAGCTCCAAGATAAGTATGTCCATTGTGGCTGCTTTGCATACAGCTTTGTAACAAACCCCTCCTGGCTCCCCTAACTAGCTCTCTTGCTCTCTGTTCTCTCCCTCTCATATGAAATGCGACAGAATTTCAGAATTTTCAATGGAATGAACTGAGATCCCACTGGTTCTGCTTGCTAATGAATGCGTCCGACTCTCCCCCTTCCTCGTGACCTCCCTTTTGTTCTTAACTCCTGGATATAAAGTGTGATTAATGGTCCACAAGACTTGGATTGAAAAGCTCTAATCCAGTACATTCTGTTTGATCACAACAAGGCCCAGGAAATTAAAATGATTTGTCCGTAGCTGCCAGAGTCTGGGGGTAAATGGGGACTTTGTCGCCCTTTCTATAAAGCTATCCGCCTGTGGTAGGGACACCTACCTTCTGGCTACATGGTGAAGGCAGCAGCATTGGAGAGAGAGTTCTGGCATGGCTACTCAGTGGCTTTGAGTGAGTTACATAAACTTCTCCCACGTCTGGACTCTTGTCTATAAAACAGGGCTAGCACTAGGTGTGCTGTGCCTACCGGTAATCCTGGCACCAGGAGGCTGAGGCAGAAAGATTGCAAGTTTGAGACCAACCTAGGCTACACAATGAACAGGGCAGTGCCCTCTTGAACAGGTTTTACTTATCCTAGGTCTGGCATAGAACAAATAGCACCTACCATTATTACCTATAACATGTGAGCTCTGGTGGGCAGTGGTGGCACACACCTTTAATCCCAGCACTCAAGAGGCAGAGACAGATGGATCTCTGTGAGTTCGAGGCCAGCCTGGGCTACAGAGTGAGTTCCAGGACAGGCTCTAAAGCTACAGAGAAACCCTGTGTCAAAAAACGGAAAAAAAAAAAAAAAAGGGATGTGACCTCTGTAAATTACAATGGTGACTTTTCTTCCAAACACAGGTAGCTCAAACCTGTTGCATCCCTCCATTTTATGAACAAGAATTCAGTATAAAATTATGGACTGGGGGTTGTGGCAGACATACTCTTAGCAGTCTTTGAGGGTCAGGGTTTCAGTGTCTGGCTGTTTTTGGTTCCTGGCTCTGAGAATGTCCTTTCCTCCTCTGGGGTTCCCTTTCTGCTCTGTGTTAGTTAATTAAGCCCACTGCTGTTGATGGAACGAGCACTGTCAGCCCCTCAACCCAGTCCCTCTCTAATCTTCGCCTCCACTCTTTGAAGTCAGGGCAGTTATTTAATTATTTAATTAACTCTAATTGCAGTTGGGGAAACTGAGGCTCACGCAGACTGAGTAACTAGCCTGATGGAGGGAGCTGTTTTGGTGATAGGTTGTTGGGTAAACAACTGATGAGGACTTGAATGTCCATCTCAATCTGACGCTGACCAGCCAGGGAAACTAGTGGACAGAGAACCAGGGTCAAGCCAAGTCAGCATGGGAATGTAGAACCCATATTTGAGTCTTGGGCTCCTGGCTCTTCTGATGCCCTTTCAATCATTTTGCACAGGTTGGGTCTTTGACCTTGGCATCACTAGCTGTAGCATCAAGCTGCCCTGCAAACTATTGATATTCCCCTTCATAGTTGGGAACTTCCGGCTCTGGGGAGGAAAGCCCTTGAATTTGAACCCTAGCGCTGCCACTTACCAACTGTGTGACTTTTGGCAAGTTGCTTGAATTTTCTGTGCCTTGATTTCTCACACTAACTACTCCCGGAAGTATTGTGAGGGTTGTGTGAAATCCTAAATACAGAATCAAAGTCCAGCGCCTGACACTGACCCCCGGTCAGCAGTCAGCATTGTCCATTGTGTTCTCGTCACCTTGCCAGCCTTGAGCGAGAGAGGCATGAGGCTTACCCCTGGTAGCTGCAGTCTACTGGGGAAATGTTAAAGATAATGCACTTTAGGGTTTATTGGGAAATCCTAGTTTCATTTGTTATTCAGAGAGACTATTTAGAAGTCGCTGCGATGTGACCGGAAGAGCGCTCTATTTGTAAAGGTCTTGATGCACAAGCATGGTGCCCTGCATTCAACTCCCAGATCCTGTGCTAAAAAGCTGCGTATCGCCAGGCGGTGGTGGCTCACACCTTTAATCTCAGCACTTGGGAGGCAGAGGCAGGAGGATCTCTGTGAGTTTGAGGCCAGCCTGGTCTACAGAACTAGTTCCAGTTCAGGGCTACACAGAAACACTGTCTCAAAAAAGAAAAGAAAAAAAAAAAAAAGGAAAGAAAGAAAAAGAAAAGGCCAGGTATGGTAATGTGTTCTTCTAATCCAAGGGCTATGGGAGGCAGAGACGGGGGCAAGGGGAGGGGGATCCCCAGGCTTACTGGCCAGCCAGCCTAACCTAATGGGCAGACTCCAAACCAGTGAGAGACCCTGCCTCAAAAAAACAGGTGCCTGAGGAGGAGTGGTACCTGAGGTTGTCTGCTGGCCTCTACATGTTCATGGATACATGTGCACACACACAAGCACACACACAAGCATAAGTAGAACATCAGCGTCAGTATTTTGTGCCGGAAGTAGAGCTCTGGGTTGCACAGGAGCTGGTGGTGGTCCCTGGCCTCATAGCCAGGGGCACTATGTGTTCCATCCAGAGCAGAACTAACCAGGGTCCTCCAAGCCGAGAGGAAGTTATGACTGGAGGAAAATTTGTGAGGCAGTAGGTCCACTGAAGGAAGAGGGAGCTGTCACAGCTGAAGCAGGCCTGTAGGAAGAAGACAGGGAGGGAGTCAGTGCTGTTGCACAGATAACACGGACGCTGTGCAGCCAAGTACTTATTTTTAAGCTACAGTGGTATATTTTAGGCTAGCTTTATCCCACTCGTACTGTCTTTCTCCGTTTTTCATCAGTGTCTTCCATTTTTCTCCTAGTGGGTCTTCTCTCTGTTTGGACCTCCTGTTTATGTGGCTATTTGCTACAAAAGGCCTCTGTCTATGTGCTGGTTTGTATTTTGTCAACTTACACAAGCTAGAGCCGTCTGGAAGAGTGAGCCTCAATTGAGAAAATGCCTCCTCCCACCAGATTGGCCTGTAGTAGGCAAGTCTGCAGGGCATTTTCTGGATTAATGATTGATGTGGGAGACCCCAGCCCACGGTGGGCAGTGCCATCCCCGGGTAGATAGTTCTGGATTGTATAAGAAAGCAGGCTGAGCTAATCATGTAGAGCAAGCCAGTAAACAGTGTGGCCTCTGCTTCAGTGTCTGCCTCCTGGTTCCCGCCCTAACTTCTCTTCGTGATGGACTATAAGGTGGATGAAATAACCCTTTCCTCTCCAGACTGCTTTTGGTCACGGTGTTTATCATACCAACCAGGACAATCTTCATATGCAGTTCCCAGCTATGAGAATTCTGCGCTTCATTTTCTGATGAACTCTTAAGAACACTTACTGTATTGAACTAACCCGAACTATGGACTGCCTGTGCCAAATGTGCTGCCTCTAGGCAAGGTGCTCCCATCAGCCGGAGACAACGGCATTGTTAGCCGAAGACTTTCTGAACCCAAAATGGAATAAAGACCATTCCCCATGCATGCTTTCGTCTTGGTTGTTTCATAGAATCACATAATTGTAAGCATCTCTCTCTAAATCGCTTTAGCATAACAGTCATGTGACTGACCCATAGTCACCTAGCAAATTGAGTAGTAGAGCCAGGATTGAGCCCGTATGTTAGTTAGCTTTTCATCACTGTAACTAAGATACCCAAGAGGGCAACAGATGGGGAGGCTTTATTTCAGCTCATGGTCTCGGGAGTTCAGTCCATTATGGTGGGGAGGGTGCGGTGGCGCAGAGAAGTTCACACTGTGCTGCCAGCAGAGGAACTGGGGGATTCCCACACCCCTCTGGCTTTCTGCTTGCTCTCAGTTTATTTTGTCGGGGCCCCTAGCCCAGCAGATGGTCCTACCCACATTCTTCATAAGATGTCTCCCCTCAGCTAATCCTCTCTGCAAACACCTTCATCCATCTCTTAGGTAATTCTTAATCTGGTCAAGTTGACAGTGACCACTAAGTGCTCCAGACCCTTTGTCTCCCAGTGTGGGTCAGTCCACTGTTTAGTATGCTGCAGCCTTCATGTGTCCAACATTCTGGTCAGTGTTTCAGACATGGAGTTACAGAATTAATCCCTTCCAAAGGAAGAAGGATGGGCAGATGCCTAGATCTGTCACTCTCCCTCTAATTCATTGAGAAAAGGGGAGTGGGATGAATTGGTAATCATTCTTATTTACTGTATGGCTAGAATATGGATGTGTGTGTGTGTGTGTGTGTGTGTGTGTGTGTGTGTGTATCTTCTCATTAAATCATTCATGGGTTTTTATCTTATTAAAACCTTGAAACTGGGCCAGCAAGATGACTTAGTGGGTAAAGGCACCTGCTACCAAGCCTAATGATGTGATTTCATCCACAGGACTCACATGATAGGAGAGAACTTACTCACATTAGTTGCCCTTTGACCTCTACATGTACTCATGGTGTATTTGTTACCCCCACACACACACACACATACTTTACAAAATAAAGTAAAACCTGACAGTTTTAGAGATGATTAGACTGAGGTTTGACATTATGGATTAAATTGTCCATACAGCTGTCAAACGACAACTCGGCGTTGGAGTCCAGGCTTCTCATCTGTGGGCCTGTCTGCCACTTTTGTTGTACTGGGAACTGAAGGAGAGTGCATTGAAAATTCCACAAGGAAAGTTTCGGTGCAGGGCTTGGCAAGCATCTCAGTGTTAGAGCACTTGCCTAGTTCTGGGTTTTATCCTCAGCGCAGCAAGAGGGTGGGTTGGGAGCCAGTGTCGCTATAGAGCCAAGGTAGAAGAAAAACACTGTAGTCTTCACAGTGCACCGTCACCAGGCAAACACTTTTATAACTGTTCTTTAGATTTGGGGGCAGCCTGTGTGTTCCGACTTGGTGACTCTCATTTTCCCTTCCCGTTCAAAGTTCCTTTAGGATGTAAGGATGGAACTAGGGAGCTCGCCTTAGGTATCCCGGCTTCCAGCTGGTATGGATGCTTGGCCTCCTCAGGCCAGGTAGAAGGAGAAAGTTGGCTCCTCTCCACTGAGCTCCTCACTGGAGATGAGGCTAAGTTTAGGAAAGATGCCAGATGGGTGGGGATGAGAGAAGGAGGAAAGGGATGTGGTGTTTGGAGCTCATGATTCAGGAAACGTGATGGCACCTCCTCTCGGGGTGGCATGAGGCAAGCATTTAGGAAAGAATATGAGCTATTGTGCAGTTTTTGCTAATGGGTGGGTTGTTTTCATAAAGTTTTATGATCAGGAAACTGATGCAGAATGCTGATCCCTTTGGTTTTTTGTTCTGACAGCATCATTTTTGTATTTATTTTTGAACTTTGATGACAGGCATTTCCTTGAAAACTTCTGGGGGTAAACTGTAACAAGATACCCCAAATTGCTTCCTAACACCAGAATCCAAATGAGAAGCTACAGTTTATCATCTTTCGATAACCCCACAGGACAAATCCCTCCCCAGTGAAGGAAGGATAGTTCCTTCAGTAACTGAGGTGGTCTAATAAATGTGATCCCTTTTAAAACATTATAGAAAATGTGCCTAACATGTGGAAAACCTCTAGTGTCCATTAAAATGGGGCCTGTTGTGGCAATGAAAATACAGATTGGATTGCTCCCCTCCCCTGAATCATAAAAACCCAGCCTCCTCTGCTATTCTTTCTCCTGGAAGATGATTTCATCCTCTAGTACATGGTCCTATCTGTTGTGTGTTGGAAGGCAACAAGCCAATGCTTGGGCATCTGGCTGCCAACTTTAGAGCCGTTAAAAGCCTCTTTGGTTGCTGCAGGGCGTTAATTCATTGCCTACCTTGTAAAAGTTGTGTCTTACTGCATTTTCCTGGCACCGGAGAAGCCCCTATACCTGCTATTGCATTTGGGTTTTTCTGAGCCTGCAGGCAGCTCGGGGTTATTAAAGTTCAAAAAGGAAGCCACATGATGTTGGCTCTACAATTTCAATTCTCTTACCTCCTTTCCTCCCTTCCTCCCACTCACTGACAGATGAGTTTGGCTGTCTCTACGCCAGAAGCTCTCAGGCACCTCTTGTAAGAACCTAAAAGGGAGATCATGACCCTCCTCGGGTGGAACAGTGGTCACTGATTTTGTGTGGAACAGCACCGCTCACATCATGGCTGTCTGGGAAGCAGGGAAAGGGGATGTTGACATGAGATAGTACATTCAAGGGTGGGTCTTTGGAAATGTGGTCATAGACACAACCAAAGGTCTCTCCTACCAACCTTCCAGACGATTCTGATTCTAGTCAAGTGGACAGTAAAGATTCACCATCCCAAGCAGCTAGCAGCCCTTTGGCTTCCTGGGATAAAAAGTGGAGTCTAGGGATAGGTGTAGCGATGCATCAGTAGTCTCAGATACTCAGAAGGCTGAGGCAGGAGGATCATTTGAGCTTAGAAACTCAAGAGCAGCCTGGGCAGCATAAACGAGACAATGCCTCAAAAAATCAAATGAAATGAAGTGAAATTTGAGTCCACACATTCACATCATCCTGGAAACTTCAGATTGGAGCTATGTGGGATCTTAAACACCAAATAAAATCCTCCTCCTCTCTTCACCAAAGTCAGCCTTTCAGGCCTTACCTTGAGAGAGCAAAGACTGAGTCTAAAGAGCCCTAAGTTTCAAAGTTGTTTCCACGAATTTTGGACCATCAGAAAGCTGAGTTAAGGACCCATGTCTGCTTTTCAAAATTTCTGATAGCCATCTGCATATGATGTCCTGGTCCTATCCCAAACACTGTGCTCTGGCGAGTGGGGGAAGGGCACAGGAGTGCTGAGCTGAGGAGCTATTGACCACTGTTGGCCTCTAGGACGGAGTCAGTTTTCTTTAGGGATGTGATCCCTGGTAGTTCAACTATGCCTAGGTGGATGCCCCCCACCCATGTGTATGGGCAGCATTAACTGGACTCTGGGTTATTTGAAAAAGAGAGAGAGTATATGAAGTTGGGGGGGGCATGAAGTGGGATCTAGAAGGAGTTAGAGAAGGGGAGATATGATCAGAATTATTATTTGCACATATTACATTCTCAATAAATAAAAAAATGCCAATAAAAAGTCATGAAGGGGGACATGAGGTAAGGGAAATCCAGGAGGAGTTGGAGAAGGGGTGAATATGATCAAAATTTATTATATGCATGTGTGAAATTCTCAAAGAGTAAATTTTTAAAATGTAAGATAGCGTCTCACTACATACCTGTGGCTGGCCTAGAACTTACTATGTGTAGACCAGGCTAACCTCAAACTCACTGAGTTCCACCAGCCCCTGACTCCTGAATGCTGGCATTAAAAGCACATGCCACCATGCCTGGCCATAAAAAATATTATTTTAAAAAGAAATTAGAGGCTGGAGAGATGACTCAGCAGTTAAGAACTTGTACTGCTCTTCCAGCACCCACTTCAGGGGGCTCACAATACCTCTGGCCTCCTCATTCACTCACACTCATGTGCATATACCCACAACACACGTATACACGTACGTACGTACGTATACTTAAAAACAACAGTCTTTCAAAGAAACTACACGCTGTTCCTTGGGAGGGGGAAAAAACCCTCTAGATTTACCTTTTTTCATGACATCTCTGATCAGTCCTATTTCAATTTGATTTTCATTTCATTGTTTGATATGTGCCAGTATGGTAGGAGGAACTGGAACTGATTTGACTAGCCATGTGGGTAAAATCCATGACCCCTCCCACACCCCCACACCTACACCTGACTGTGGTCAAACAGTGGAGATGAAGGATCTGTTGACAGAGGAATATTGGGGTGAGAGAGGTACTCGGTGCTTCGAGGAGACAAAGTGAGGGCTACTCTGGGGGGGTGGGGGGGTGGGGGGGTGGTCACAGATGGCCTTGATTGAGTGTTAACCAGGCAAAACCAGGAGTGTTGTAGTGATGTCACCAAGGTGGAAGAAGGTAGATGACAGTGCCGTCAGCGAGGACTAAGCCGCGGCGGGCGCCTTCCTGCCTGCCCCCTCTTTTTTTGCCCCCTCTTTTGTTGTCCCCTCGAGACTCTTAGTTTGATAAGGACGGTGGACACATGGGAGCCATGTTTGCTGAGCTTGGGCTTGGATGTGAGCTGGGGGAAAATAAAAATCAAATAAATCAGGAACTCTCAGCCTGGGGAGGCCGCTCAGCTGGTAGAGGGCTTGCCTATCAGGCAGGAAGCCCCGGGTTCATTCCCCAGCACAGCATAAACTAGATGTGGTGGCGTAGGTTTATAATCCCCGAATTTAGGAGGTAGAGGTGGGAGAAGCAAGAGTTCAAGGTCACCTTCAACTGCACGATGAGTTTTAAGGCAGCTTAAAACTGCTTTCTGAGCCCCTGTTACAAAAGTGCAATAAAATAATAAAAACCAGAAGCTCTCTTCACTCAGCTCCCGCTTGGCCAAAGTGTTCCGTCAGCCCACCCCCTCCAGCTCCCTACAAAGCTCTCACTGTGCCCAAAGCACCTGGGACGTTTCAGCTTCTGGGCCCATCGCAGCTCTGCAGCACACCAGCCAATGTCTGCTCCCACCAGATGAGACACATACTTGCCAAGAGTCCCTGAACCTGTTCCTTCTGGTTGGACTAGTTCTGTAATTAAGGTCTTCTACAGAACAACCCCCTCCAGCTCACACACACGCCCCGGCCCCGGGCCTTTTTGCAGGTAAACATCTCAAGCCGACAGCCCTCCTTTCATTCCCTACAGCTAATTTTTTAAAAACTTAAATGCAGTTGTGCCTCTCGGCTACGAAGATAAGTGTGTTTTCATTTGGAGCCCTGGAAACGAGATTGTAAACCCAATCCCAAGTGTCAGAACATGTCTCCTGGTGGGTGGCTTTGCTGGGAGCTGAGCTGAAGTGTGGACTTGCACATTTTTCACTGTATCCCTTATGTACCCACATGTTGATAGCACATTGCGCTGCACACTCGAGATCCCCAGTGCACAATAGTTTGCATGAACCAATGAATAGTTTCCTCTGCCCATTCTTGGTTTTGATGCTATAACATTGGGCTGAACATCCCCACATACTTGTGACCAAAGATCTGTGGTCACTGCTGATGGCAGGCAGGGTGGGGAGCAGTGGGGAGCCAGTTCACTGTTCTGATTTGTAACACAGTATCACTCAAACATGCTCTTTGACGGTGTTGATCAAAAATACAAATTTCTAAGCTCCCCACCAACATTCCGGTTCAGTGGACTCTAAGTGGGGCCTAGGATCTGGGTTTAGTAGGCTTTTCATTCAGTTTCACTTCAAGCAATGTAAGGGAATACTGCCCCTGACTGCCTAGCTGTCAAATGTCCAGTGCAGACCGAATGACATGAGCAGGGTTGGGTGTCTTTATTCACATTTGCCTTCACTTTTTTTTTTTTTTTTGCATGTGTATATGTGTGTCTGGTGTGTGTGTACATATATGTGGGCACATATGTATGTGGAGGCCAGAGGTTGGTGTCTTCACTTTATTTCCTGAAGCAGGTTCTGTCATTTGAACCAAGAGTTCACTAGCTTGTCCTGGCATCCTCTCTCTCTGCCTAAACACTGGGATTGCAGGTGGCTACTGTGGTCACTGGGGCTTTTCTGTGGACGCTGAGGATCTGAACTTCAGTTCTTGTGTTTGTGTGGCAGGCGCTTTAATTACTCAGCCACTCCCCAAGCCCCTGCCCTCACACATTGTGTCTCACAAGGGATCACATTGTATACTTTAGTAGGATATTCCCCCGCCCCCCCCCCCCCCCCCCCCCCCGCTTTTTTTTTTTTTTTTTGGGTCAGGGTTTTGTTTCTCTGTATGATCAGCTGTCCTGGAACTCACTCTGTAGACCAGGCTGGCCTCAAACTCACAGAGATCCACCTGCCTCTGCTTCCTAAGTACTGGGATTAAAGATGTGCACCCCCACCACCTGACTTGTTGTGGAATATTAATTTAAGATATGTTATGTTAGTTTATGCTGTGGAACATTTGTTTAATGATGCAAAGATGTGCTGCATTCTTTTATGTTGTATTTGTTTAATTCTATGAAGCTGTGTTACTGTGGCCGTCTAAAACACCTGATGGTCTAATAGAGCGCTGAATGGCCAATATCGAGGCAGGAGAAAGGACAGGTGGGGCTGGCAGGCAGAGAGAATAAATAGAAGGAGAAGTCTGGGAGGAGGATCAAGGATCAAGAAAAGGAGGAGAGGACACCAAGGGCCAGACACACAGACACACAGCAGCCGTGGAGTAAAAAGGAAAGTAAAGAGATACAGAATAGAGAAAGGTAAAAGCCCAGAGGCAAAAGGTAGACGGGATAATTTAAGAAAAGCTGGCAAGAAACAAACCAAGCTAAGGCTGGGCATTCATAAGTAAGAAAAAGTCTCTGTGTGTGTTTATCTGGGAGCTGGGTGGTGGGCCCCCTAAAGAGCCAAAGAATAAAAAAAAACAACCAGCAATAGGTTTTGGGTTTTGTTTATTGGTTGTTGTTGTTTTAAATTAATTGACTGTTTTCAGACTTGTTCCTGAAAACAAAACATTTTGGACAATGCAAGAATTAAATCTTACAGCTGTAGAGTATCCAGGGTTGGCTTTTCACCAATCTGCCTTGGGGCCAGAAGGCTCGTCCCCGGGCAGGAGGAAGTACCATTGTGTGTGACTTCAGATGCAACTGTGTGTGCCATTGCTGTTTGTGGGGCAGCAGATCCCACAGAGTTCCCTGCTTTCTCCTCCTCATTCCTCCCACCAAGACTGATGTTGAAGAAAGGAGAGGGAGCTTGATCATTAACTGGGACCATCGCCCAAAAGAAAGGGGAGGGGAGAGATGTTGGAATGTGTGAGTGCCCAACATGTATGTGCATGACTCTGTCTGGTTAACCAGTAGATATGGCTACAGGTGCCAGGGAAGCCACAGAGGTTTGCATGGTGGGAGGATGAGCCTTGGCAGACCAGCTTCTTCCTTGATGCATAACTTGCCACCAAGGTTTCATCTGAAAGGCCACGTCTGAAATTGGACCATATTTATTGAGTAAATACCTGCCTAGCAGGGAAGCTTAAGAATGGGGAGAAAACCAGAAGAGAAGTAGCTAATCAAGGAAGCACTCAGTGCCTATTTGTTGAATGAATGAATCACTCATCCATGAGTGAACCTTTAAGAAAAAGAAAAAAAAAAAAAAAAAAAAAGAAAAGAAATCCAGTCCTGATATTCAGGGCAGTGCTGATAGGATAGAGCAAGGTCCCGTTGACTGAGATGGTCACAGCCACTCTAGCCTCTGAGGTTTTAGCCCCATGATGGGTCTCTTCTGAGTAGTGGGTAAGTGGGTTCCTAAGCACACCTGATCATGTGCTGGGTTAAAAGGGGCTAATCACCAGTATTGTGCATGGCTGCAGAGTCCCAACCTCTCAGCACAAGCGAGACCACAGCTTTGGGCTTGGCGTCGTTCCTGGAAATGCAGAACAGGCTTCTTGATTCCAGGCTCCTGGCTCCAGACAAACACTGCCCGGCTATGAAGCATTTTATGGGATTATAACTGGTTGTGCTGAAGGAGAGCTCTGAAAGGTGTTTTGTGCTGTTGCTTTTAGAGAAGCTGCTGTTAGGCAGTGTTGTTCCTAAGCTGTAAACATACACACACACACACACACACACACACACACACACAGATGGCAGGGGAGGGTTGGGGGAGTGCAGCAGACCACCGCTGCTGTTCTGCTGGGAGGCCTTGCTGGGTTGGTCTAGCCTCCCTCGAACTCAGATGCTAGCCTGGCCCTGTGCTTGGGATTCCTCTCATAGGGCAGCCTGTTGGCTAACAGTCTTTGGTCACTCACACCCCTACTTAGAGTCCCAGACAGTTTGCCCAAATCCCGGAGCAGAGGGAGAGGCATGAAACCTGGAAATAAGGCAGAAATTGCACAGGGCAAAAAACACTCTTAAAAATTGTTTGAATGTCTCATGGACCACATCCAAGGCTTGTATATCCTACCCCAAATTGCTGGCCTAGTGTATGGGCTGTATTGTAATGTGTGTGTGTGTGTGTGTGTACATATGTATCTTTAATATGTATGCATCTTTAAGAATTTAAAGATGAGAATCCTATTTGGAGGTAACTTGGAAGAATTAGAACTCAAGGACACTGGAGATTTCCATCATCACTGTCACACTCATTTTGGAACTTAGCCCATTTTACAGTAAAGTAGTTACGGGCTATTAGCAATTCCTTTCTCCCTCCATCCTTCTTTCCATCCCTAGAGGAATACTAAAAAACATGTTTGCTGCATGTATGTTATTCACTGATTTTATGGTTCCTAGTATTTTTTTTTAAGAAAGGCAAAAAAAAATCTTAAGAGAAGATGAAATGTATATGGTAGGCTTCTTATTAGTGTGATATATTTGTTGTACAATAATTAAATTTGGGGTTCAATTTCTCTCCCCCATTGTGTGTGTGTTCTCATGTATGTGGTTGTCAGTGGAGGCCAGAAGAAGCTCTCAGATCCTCTGGAGTTAGGGGTAGTTGTGAGCTACCTGATGTGAGTGCTGGGAATTGAACTTGGATCCTCCTAAAGAGAAGCAGGTGCTTTTAACTACTGAGCCATCTCTGCAGCCCTCCTGCCCCCATTTCTAAGGGTTTATTTATTATCGCCCTATGTTTTTGGTGTTACGCTGCCTGGTTGGTCCTAAGAACATGGAAGAAAGCACCCAATACCAGGGCTGTGGGAATTTGTTGGGATAACCCCCCATTAAGTGCTGTAAGTATGTTTTCCAGCTGGAGGACAAAGCCCAGAAAATTTCCCTAGGGATCAAAGCTCATTCCCAAACGAGCTGTGGATGCCCAGGGTCCTGTGTTGAGATGGTCAGTGAGCCCTGGAAGAGCAGCAGAAGGAAAAGGAGAGGCCCAGGGTGCTTTGGCTCTGGGACATGTCATTGCCCCCAGGCATGGTTTGGTTGGCTGCCCTTGGAGATGGGGTTCCATCACACTTGGCCAAGCTTGTAGGGAGTGTGAATGTGTTCATGAGGACTCACCTTCAGTGTCGCTCAGGCTGAAAAGATTGAGCAGGAATACCCGCAGGGAAAAATCAGCGATTCTAACATGCTCCTGCCCATTTGATGTCTCTTCTGCTACAGCTTTCTTCCTTTTGCTTCAGGGTGTATAATTGGGGGAAAAAAACACAGGTGCTTTCTCCAGTCTCAATTGGAACCCATTCATTTAGGATTCTTGTTTACAACATATGATTCTTCCTGCCGCCAAAGGTAGTCAGTCTCTCTGCCCTAATCAGGCAAGATGATGGGTGGGTTTGTTGCTGGGGTGTGGATTTGGTACCTGAGATGAAAGATCCACATGTTAAGCAGTTTCCTGCCAGGGAAAGAGGAACCGGTGGGTTCTGACAGCATCTGGAAACAGAGAATACTGAAATGGAGTCAATTTCTCCATCACACTGACTCCCTCCTCCAAGAAACAAAAGCAAAAGTAAGCACTCCCTGTACCTGATGTGTCCGCGCCTTTCACACGAGTATGGAAAGATACAGTGAAGTTCACAAGAAATTTGTACTTCGAGGAAATGATAACGTTAAGAAAATTAATCTCTTTTCCGAGTGACAGGTGAATATATTTTTCTTGTAAGAAACTGAAAAACATTAGCTGTAACTTTCAAGTCCCCTTGTTTACTTTTTAATCCTAGGTGTTTCTCCTTTGGCATCAGGGACAGTATAAGCTTGCTGCAGCAGATCCTTCCAGACATTCAGTGTTGTTGATCTACAAACACATCTTTATAGAAAATATAGGAAAAAGAAAGTACTCTTTTGTAGATATACTTTTAACACAAATGGTATTGTACTGTTTTGTCCCACATTGTTATATTTTAGATGTTGGGAATTGAATTCAGGGCCTCACCCTTGCTTACTATTCTCCTAAAGATCTGCATTCCCAGCCCTTTACAATTATTCTCAAACTGAGGCCAATATAAAGATCCTTCAATTCCACACCCACAGACCATCTCCTTTCTGATCACTCTGGGGTAGTAGTCTATAGTGAGGAAAGTTTACCTAAGCACGCTCTAC
>CABHPP010124652.1:0-23808 GCA_902168425.1 Peromyscus attwateri
AAAAAAAAAATTATTTCTATTGGGTACCATGCAATTTCACTCACCACTCAGACTTCTAATTCTGAAGTATCATTTCATAAAAATCACCTCTTCTTACCATTGGACTTTATAATGAGAAAATGTAATGGATTTGAATTCTTAAAATATATGCATATAGAGAAACATCACTTCTGTATGTCTGATCTTAGCAGCACATATGAAGTCCTATTTAAAAAAAGAGGGTTCAAAAACAACTGAAAATGTGGGTGTTTTTTTTAGAAGACACAGTTTGCTAACCTGATTACAAAACAGCAGACTTACTGACAGGTTGTGCAAAGTTACAGTTATATTTACAACTATAAAAAGATGCCAAGACATCACACTTTTTCCAATATCCTTTTCAATCCTGCCATTCAATGATTTTTTTTCATAGTAGGTTAATCTATATATAACTTTCTCTAAAGACTGTGACAAAATGAAATTATCCAAAATCTCAGTGTGGAAAGAAAAGCCCAATTTACTTTATTTATTTACTTATTTATTTGTGTGTACATGCATATATGTATGTATATGGTATGCATATGTGTGTTTATGCATGTGCAAATGTGTACATATGGTGGTGGAAGCCAGAGGATAGCCTCAGGTGTCCACTTTGTTCTTTGGCACAGGATCTCTCATTGTTCTGGGTCTCACAAATTAGGCTAGGCTAGCTGGCCAGTGAGCCCCAGGAATCCTGTATCTATCCATGTAGCATTGGGATTACAAGTCCACACAACTACACCCAGCTTTTTTTTAACACAGGCTCAGGGTAATCATCTCAGGTCCTTACACTTGCACAGCAAGCATTTTATTGACTAAGCTCTCCCTCCAGCCCCCTAGTTTAGTCTTAGAACCAAACTAATCAATATTGAGGGAAAGAAAGCATTCATGTCAAAAAGGTCTATCACAAGTCATGGGTACTAACACAAACTTAAACCTGAGGATTTGACAATTCAAGTCATAGAGCCAGCAAATTTAAGAGATTATGGTCTTCAAATAAAAATGCCTATCAAGAAAACGTGGAAGAACCTCATGAGTTGAAACCATAAGGCTCAGAAGAAATAAGTGTAATTACAGAGATGGTAGCACTATGTGCATTGTATTAAGTGGTGTTTTCAAAGTCAGAGAAGCCTCATTAATTCTTCCATACTGGCTAGGTCTGAAAATATTGTCAAATGATGGGTTTCTCAAGGTCATATCCAAATAGTAACATTCATCTGAATTAACCTGACAATCTTCTCTGAAGCTAGAATCTCATCTCCCAGCTTCCTACCATCCAGCTCTACTCCAGAAGAAAAGAAAGCCAGACACAAAATAAACTAAGAGGCTGGTAGGGCTTGATGAGAGCCCAGGAGAGAGAAATGAAGAAGCATTCCAATGGGTAAGTGGTAGTGATGTCCCACAACTCATCCCAGCTCCTTCAGTGGAGTGTATTTAAGTGGTCATGAAAAGGTCTTCCCAAAATTAATGTCCTGCTAGGGTAATATTTACCAAGCTTATCAGAAGAAAGTTTTTGTCCTCTGCAATATTAGAAATGAGAATCTGGGATAAAGAGTATAGGGTGTGTGAACTGGATGCTCCAAGAGAAGCAAGAGCCAAATTGTTAAAATAAGAACCACAACAATGAGCAGCATGACAAGAGATCCCCAAGGGTGCAATGGTGACACTGATATCTTGGAGGCAACCAACATCTGTCTAATTGGACTTGAGACCTGCTCAAGAGGGGGAAAGTCATGCCTCACGCTGGAAATCTAGTCAGCTATCTGTAGTCGGTGAGGTCATGAACCCTAGAGGAGGACCTATTGCTGCCCCTTTCCTAAATCAGTATAATTTCCAACTGCATTGTAAGTCATCATACTCACAGATAACTACAGCACCCATGCCTCACCAGAGAAATTTGTTTTGGCAGCAGACGGGGACCATTACAGAAATCTACAACTGGTCAAAAATGAAGAGAACAACTGCCTGCGAGGTCCCTAGCTTCAGTTGATACACCTATAAGATGACCTCTACACCTAAGGCTCAGGAAACATCATGGAAGAAAAGAATGAAAGAGTGTGAGCGCTGGAGGATCATAGTCACACAATCATTTCAAATAATGGCAGGAGTCATAGAGAGTTTTCAACCGCATGTCTACTGCCAACAGTGTTAGTGTTACTGCCACTTCTTTCTCTTTGCTCTGCCACAGAGCGGCTTCACACCTCTGTGTATCATTGCTTTCATCTATATGAGGGGAGTACATATTCCTGCCCATCTATGAGGTTGCTGCTAGAATCACATGACAAAGATTTAGAAATTGAAAGGTGCTGTGCATGTGAGACAGTAGTAGCCCACTCAGATTTATAAATCTAAGATCCTTCTGTTTGTAGTTAAGGGGAAACCTATGTTTTAATTCAGTGGTTCTCAAGCACCATCCTCTGAGGACAGTTAACAACATGCAGCATCTGGAGCATTTGGGTTGTCCCAGTGGAGAAGCAAACTACCAGCATCTAGTGAGTAGAAGTCAAGAATATTGCAGCACATCCTATGGGATGCTGGGCAGCCCCACTTCTCAAAACAGAACTTCTCCTGTCAGAAATGCCAATATGCCACAGTTGAGAAACTGCATTTTACATATCTAGATCCCCAGTAAGAAACCTAGGCACAGAGTATCTACTGAGCTTCCCCTGGTTAGCAACATTTGACCAGTGGGTTAATAAGACTTTCATCACTATGCAAATACTGGTGAATTTAAAGGGAGAAAGATTTATTTTGGCTCATAAGTTTATAAGTCTCAGTCCATCATGACAAGGAGACATAGCAGAGCCAAGCAGTTCACATCATCATGGCCAGGAAGCACAGAGAGAATGCCTGCACTCACAGACTTTGTCTTTTTATTTTTTCACTCTTTATTCCACCTGGAACTCCAGCCTATAGGATGGTGCTGCTCACAATCAGAAGAAGTCTTCCCCACCCTTAGTCAGTCCTCTCTGGAATCACCTTATGACCACAACCAATGGTGCACTTTACTAACCTCCTGGGAGCCTCTCAGTCCAATCAAGTTGACCATCAAGATGACCCATCCTACCATGTGTTACCACAACTCATCCTTGGGGAACTAAATGTCCCTGGTGACTTTGCCAGGAGAAGACCTTAAAAGCTCCCAGCTTGCTTCCCCTGGGAATCTCCCATGTCTTTTTCTCTTTGATGACTGTGACTATTACATATTCATAACAAACCATAGCTTTAAAGAGCATACATATGTTGGGTCCTGGGAGACCTTCTAAACAGTGATGGGACCAGGGGATGGTCTTAATGACCCCTAACACAGACCCTTTGTGCCTGGCAAGATATCCTTCATGAAAAAAGCATCTTAACATCTTTTCAAATAGTATCTACTTTTTTAAAAAATACAACTTTAATTCTTTTTTTTAAAGATTTTATTTATTTATTATGTACACAGAAGAGGGTACCAGATCTCATTACAGATGGCTGTGAGCCACCATGTGGGTGCTGGGAATTGAACTCAGGACCTCTGGAAGAGTGGTCAGTGCTCTTAACCTCTGAGCCATCTCTCCAGCCCACAACTTTAATTCTTAAGAACATTTTTAAAAGCAAAAGTTATGATCTGTATTACTAAGCTAACGTCTCATCTCTACTATTCTGAGTTACGGGAGTGACCCCACCCTAGATGATCTTTCATGCTCTGTGTGGCTCCACCAAGGGGTAATGTTATCCAACGGACAAAAAAAATCAACAACTGCTTCTGGATGTAGAGAGATGACAGAGGGTTATATGTAATTTTGAATATTTTCCTCAAATCTGAATAATTCTATTTTATAGCAATAATTCATATCACTCAAAATTGCCTTTAAAGATAGGAAAGTAACCCATTTTGAATAAACAAACTCTTAGATCACTTAGGAGGCTACTTAGGAAGGAGACATTTCAGAAAGAAAGAAAATAATTATGAAGGGACAATAACAAAAAGTGATTATGCATGTAAGTGTAAATATACATAGTGTGTCCACATGAATGCACAGACACACACTATGTCCACACAGACACACAGGTACACAGTAGGTCCACATGTACACAGAGATACACGGTGTGCCCACACACACACACACACACACACACACACACACACACACACACGCACACAGTAGGTCCACATGTACACAGAGATACACGGTGTGCCCCCCACACACACACACACAGGCACACAGTAGGTCCACATGTACACAGAGATACACAGTGTGCCCACACACACACAGGGACACAGTGCGCAGAACAAGAACAGTGTCAACCATCTGAGAACTTCCTACAACAAATCTAAAGTACTAGACAATTAAAGTATTCTAAGGTCCTTCACAAGAAAAATTAGAGTATTATTGATTGAGTTTCAGATTTTGCTTAAATACGTGTGATAAAACTTTATGTGTAGCCATCAGGAATGGAATTATCCCACATAAATTCAAATTTCATAAAAGAGAAAAAATAAAAATAAAAATTTTAAAGCATCAAAAGTCTTATTCAATGCAATTTTTTTTAAAAAAAATGAGGACAGAAGGAAGAAGCTGCAACAAATAAACAAGACAGCTAGAAATTTAGAAGTTGAGAAAAATAATTCAATAATCATAAAAATGTAATTGGGAAATAGTTGCCAGATAAAAGTCTATTACTTCATATTTTTCATTCTACCATAAAACAGCTACACTAATATAAAACAAAATTATTAGTAACAATAAAAGTTACTGAGTATATATATATATATATAATATATATATTACATACACAGTGATAAAGATTGAATTCACCAACAGAAGTAAATCTTAACTAGAAATAAGCCTAATATTAACCTCAAACGTTTAAATATCTGTGAACATATATATGACAAAGGAGAGAATGTAAAGTTAATAAGGCAAGGGAAATTGGCATACCCACCAACAGAGAACAATTTCAACATAATTCCCTCAATTATTACTAGGTCAAGCAAGCAAACACAAAATGAATAGAGATATCCAACATGGGGAATACAGAACTCATGATAATCCCAGGCATGTAGCATTCAAAATATGTAACCTCAGGGACTCAGGGTATAGTTACAGTGGTAGACCATTTGCTTAGCATATGACACACCCCGAGTTTGACGCCCAGCACCACAAAAGGGAAGGGACTATGAAATCCTAACATATCATGGCACTTGCCAATCAAAATGGGTGTCTGAATTATCATAGCAGGAATGACGCTCCAGTGTGTATCAGCAGCCATCACACAGCTTTCAACAGCTCCTTCAGGTAGGGTTTGCACGGTTACAGTGTGCCCTGTGGGAGGAGTCAGCATCGATTCTGTCCGAATGTGCCTCACTAAGGATGTCTGTATTCACACCCAGACGTAGTGAGGAAAGGTAGTGGTGGGAACCTGGAGTGAATCATAGGAACGGAAGGCAGGGGGAAATGAACAGAGCTCATGAAAGAAAACAAGGCTAAGACAGAGAGGGACCAGGAATCCCACGATGACCGTGAAAAGGCAACCGGCGCTATAGCTGCCTCTTGAAGGAGCCACGCTGAGCCAGAGCCTCCACTAGCACAGGAAACCCATGGAATAAAGACAGCAGGAGGGCAGCAGGTGCCTGCAGAGCCACGGAGGCTGAACAGAAACTGCATCTAATCACAAAGTGATGGGAGGCCCAGGAAGTGTGGAAGATGGAGCAACTTCAGGCAGAAATATGAACCAGTGAATTTACATCTACTCGGTGCTGTGTTCTCCAGAAAACAAAAATGTGAACAGATTTGTTTAAGGAAGGCCTCTCTGATGCCTAGAAGAGCTGAACACAAGCCAGCCCCGAGCTGCCGCAGCAGGAAGGAAAAGCACCAGGGTGTGCGGCCTTTGCAAAAGCTTCATTTGCTGCCTCTGAGCATTCCTTCTCCACCTATCACTGTCTCTCACACCACCAGCCCAAAATGAGAATTCTGAACCTCCAACGGCAAGCCCGGGGCTTCCTTCACTTGTCCTCCAAGATCAGAGCACGTGTGTGTGCACTTATACCTCCAGTCTTTCACTCTTCAGGGTGTGCAAGCATGGTCCTTGCATCCAACAGACTTTGTTAATTTGAGAACTATAAAGGACATTATTTGAGAGCCTGGAAAAGAAAGAAAGAAAGAAAGAAAGAAAGAAAGAAAGAAAGAAAGAAAGAACTGTTCCTGGGATGAGCTGAGGAGATGGCTCAGAGGACATAAGGCTTGCTTGTCAGTGCGAGGACCTGAGTTTGGATATTCAGAACCTGTGTGAGAAGCATAATTTTAGCACAATAGCCAGAGGGGAGGCAAAGACAAGGGAAGTTCCAGAAGTCCCCAGGTCAGCTCTCCTGCTGTCTGCGGAGGTAAATAAGAGACCTGGTCTCAAACAATGTGAAAGAGAACCAACTCCCAGATATGTTGATATCTGAACTCCACATACATGCCATCACATACTCATACACACAGATACTTCACACTTATACGCACACAGGCACACATTATACACACACACATACACTACACACACAGACATACATACAGACACTACACACTTATATACACGCACATTATGCACACACACAGACATACATACACAGGCACTATACACACTTACACACATATGCAGACATGCACGCACACACTACATGCAGAGAGAGAGACATACATACATACAGACACTATACACATATGCATACATTATGCACACACACTCTACACACACACAGACACTACACACACATACACACAGGTGCACACACACACAGACACAGGTGTACACACATAGACACTAAACACACACACAGGTGCACACACATAGACACTAAATACATACACATACATTATGTACACAACCATACACACATCTATTTTAAAGCTCTGGGGCTGGAGAGATGGTTAAGCAATTAAGAGCAGTTACTGCTCTTGTAGAGGGTCTGGGATGGGTCCCCAGCACCCATCTAACATCTCACAACTTTTTTAAACTCCAGCTCCAGGGTATCTCATGCCTTCTTCTGGTCTCCATGGGCACTGCACTTCCATGCACAATCCCACACTCAAACATACACATGCATACATAGTTAAAAATAAAAAACAACTTTTCTAAAGTTCCTAGGAAATTTTGTCAATAATTTGGAAAAAAAGAATCCTATTTGTTTTTCTTTTCTAAGTGTGGAAAACTGTATAAATAAAATTCTCAGATTAAATGCATGTAAGTGTGCCCTGGTATGTATGTGGAGTTCAGAACATTCTTGTGACAAGCACGTCAACCATTCTGCACATTTCCACCAGCGATCTAATTTGAATAATGATGGAATAATCCCCCCAACTTGATAGGTAGAGGCATTTTAAAATAATATATATGGTCAATATGGGCGTCTTTCTATCTATCTAATACAGCCACTGAAGTGGGAATGTGTTGGTGGACCATTAGCACTACTCAACATTATCCAAAGATATATAATTCTTATCATAACATTTGCCAAGAACTTGGGCTTTAATGTGCTTCTTTCCTGTGTCCTCCTATGGCACTGATGGGCTGTCTATTCATCCATCTCCCTCCACGGCCGTCATCTCATACTTAATTCTATCACTAATCTTCCTCCCCGCAGCACCTCCATAAACAACTCACACAGAATGCCGCTGGTTACAAAACATCAATTTTATGATTTAAAAAAAAAAAGAATTAGAGCAAGCAAATGGGGAATGGCCTTCAAAAAGGAGGCTTATGAGAGCTGCTGATAGATAACATGAAAGCGAAAAATGGATTATGATAATGGCAGCCTCATACATGAAATACAAGCCCCAGCTGAAAGGAGCTAGAGAATGCAAACCCTGGCTCTCCAAAGGGCAGTCAATAACCTGTCTAACAATTCACCAAATTCTCTGTCTGGCTCGGAGGGTCAAACAACTTGCCACCTATTGATCTAGTTCCACAGCAGGGCTCCATTGTAACTCCCCTCGTGTATTCAGAAAGGAAGGCATTATCAAAGGGATTACACAGTAAACCTGACCCACCACACTGGGAAATGCTTATCACCTATTGGAACCTGTCACCTAGATTTTGAATTATGGCAGAAAAGGCAAGATATTAATATGTGTGACTGTGCATGGTTACAAACACACACACACACACACACACACACACACACACACACACACCCTTACATGTTGTTGAGGAAAAATATGAGCTTCTGGGGGAGACTCTATTTCCTACGTTGTTGCTGATATTGATCATGGGAACATACCAACAAGGGAGTGTGGGATACCAATCAAAAGGTACTGTTGACTGTAGCCAAGAAAAGCACCTGCAGATCTGTGACTTGAGAGCCTGAGATATGACTGTAGTCTGAAAATATATTAAAACAAAGCTTGTAAGAAAAAAATTAGAAACACAAAAAACATGCTCTTGTATGTATCTATTTGTTACAAATAATAATTACTACAGTCCTGACAGGAAAAAATAGAAGGGAAGAAATCATCAAAAATTCTAGTTTTAAGGAGATACTTATGTAAAGCTAGCAATGTAATTTTACTTTCAGCTACATCATTTCCATTAACATCTTACTGTCTCGGAGATGAATTTGTGGCCAAAAGTTAGCCAAATCAATTGTGGAGGGAAAACAATTAATAATGATAATGAGAAGAAGAAGAGGAGGAGGAGGAGGAGGAGGAGGAGGAGGAGGAGGAGGAGGACGAGGAGGACGAGGAGGACGAGGAGGAAAGAAACACTGCTGGAGTGATCTTTACTGAGCACATACCCCACTGACCACACTCAGGCACATCACTCTGCACAGAGTCCAAAAGGGACCCAAGATTCCTCTGACACAGTGATCCAGGTGACTGCTGACGAACAGCCCCGACCACAGCATGCACCTCTTTGTGATTCACAGAATCCATTTATTTCATAATTTGTAAGCAGCTTGTTTCCTCACTTTTCAGACTATAAAAACATATTTTAACAAATGAAAATCTACTTAACTATTGCCTCCACTACAGAATTAGAGAACTATCCTTGGGGAATGTGGGAAATTGTCCAACACACTTGAACTTGTCAGCTTCTAAAGTCGTGTATTAAATTTATTTTAATATACTTTTCCACGGTAAGCAAACAAAGTGAAGAAAAGAGGAAATTAAAACAAACCCAATATCTTTTGCATCATTATGCATTAAAGAAAATGAACTGATTATTATAATCTGGCTTAACTACTGTGCCCCTGACTGTTCTCTTTTGTCTATTCCACACAACTCACTACGCAAGTCATAGCTACTCAAGCCCAAACACTGAAGCCACAGAATCTGACTACAAAGTATATAGGTTCTTCTTTCAATGCACTTGCTCCTGGCATTGATTGTATGATTACACTAAAACTCAATAGGTCATTATACTTCTCCTGGGTTCAGTGCCCCAGGGTAGGAAGAAAAATGTCCAGACTTAACCTTTTTTATCGCAGGTTAATGACATGGGAAAAAAAAAAAAAAAAGCTTTGTGGAACGTCTGAAGTGGAAACTCTGAACTAGGTGCCGTGTTTCAAAAGAAACATATTTACTACATTCAAAACTCATCTTATGTATTAGCTTCCAATTCAATCAGCAAAGCCAAGCACCTCCCATTCAAAACCCAGCTGAGATATTTTTAAATGTACATTTTCAACTCTTACACACACACACACACACACACACACACACACACACACATATATATATATATATATATGTACATATTGGGAAGAGAAAGGAAGACAGGGGACATTGTTGAAAAGAATACAAGCATTGAAAGTAGAAGGTAAAGGCTAAAGAAAGATACAATCACATAGGATCAGGATGGTGGACAAGCCTGACAGAAGAGGACTCTAGAAATGTCACCAGGGTGACAGTGACCAGGCTATTAAAAGAAACACATCCTGGCCAGCTGACAAGAGAAGCCCTTGCATGCTAATTATCTCTAAAGAAAGAAAGCAATCCACCTGTGGTGTCTGTATCCTAATCAGGGGCCTGAGATAATAATGGTGGGCTGTGAAGTGACATACAGACCCCACGTCAGATGTTCAGGCATGAAGTGGGGGTACTTAATCCACAAAGCACAACCCTCCTTGCTTCTGTTTTAGTTTTCTATGTTCCAAGAACCTGAGGGTTCTCCATCCTGGCCCAGGAAGCTGCCTGCCTGCATTCCCAGCCATTTGCCTCTTGAAGACCATGGATAGCATACCATCTGAATAGCAAGTTATCCAGGCCACCTTTGCTGCTCCATCCTTTGTTCCCCAAACTGAATAAATACTAATGACGCCCCCTACCCCACCCCAATAAAGAAAATTCAGCAGCAAGAAGAGAAGCACAAATATGTAAATAGGACAGAGAAAGACAGGGGTATAGGGAACATGGCTACCTCTGAAAGAAACGGCGCATGTGCAAGAACTGAGTAAAACATTCGAGAGGCCCCTACAGCTCTCTTCTTGCTGAAATGCTCACACCAGCAAAGACAAGTTACTAAAGGGAAAAATGCAAACCAAAACACCAAAAAACTCTTAGAAAAGTGAAACTCAGACATACATTTGTTGAAACTAGTGGTTCGCATGGTGTGGAAGTGAGGGTGAGGGGCAGGTGGATTACACAGGAGCCACAGAGAGAATTTCTAGGAGTGACAAAGTATTCTAGGAGGTGGAGGGGTGGCTTACCTAGTAAAATGCCTGCTGTACATGCAAGAAGACCTGAGTTTTATCGCCAGCACCCATGTAAAAGCCTGGCACAGCAGTGTCCTGTCCCAACAGTAGGGAAGCTGAGATAGGGAACCTTGGGGGTGACTAGCCAGCCAGTGTCATGAATCAGTGAACTCCAGGTTCAGTGAGAGACCCTGCCTCAAAAAGTAAAATGGAAAAGCAATTGAGGAAGATGCCCAATGTAGACAAAAGTTTCTCCGGTCCTGCCTTGCCCAGCAGTCTGGACGAATCTCTCCCACCTGCTGTCCCACAGCTGCTTATAAAATAATTACACAGAGGTATATTAACTGCAAACTGTGTGGCCTATGGCTTCAGCCTCTTGCTAGCTAGCTCTTTCATCCTAAATTAACCCATTTCTATTAATCTATATGTTGCCACGTGGCCGTAGCATTACTGGTCTGCTGGCATCTTGTTGCTCCTTCAGCAGCTCGACTGTCTCCCCCGGCTCCACCATTCTTCTCTCTGTATCTCTGCTTGGATTTCCTGCCTGGCTGTAAGCTTTCTTGCCATAGGCCAAAACAGCTTTATTTATTATCCAATGGGAGCCACACATATTCACAGCATACAGAAAGACATCCCACAGCAGCCCAATATCATCCTTTGATCTCTACACACACACACACACACACACACACACACACATGAGTGAGAGAGTATTTTACATTTGATCATGACCACGGTGATCATTTAACCACGTTTGTCAAAACTCATACAGCAATATTCTAAACAAACTAATTTTTACGTACTTTTAAAATATTTAACATTTCATTAATTAACTCTGTCTCTGTGGCCATATATGGAGATCAGAGGACAACTAGCAGGAACCAATTCTCTCTTTTTCTATGCAGGTTCCAGGATAGAACTTGGGTCATCTGGCTTGGTAGCAAGCACCTTTACCTGTTAAGCCACCTTGCAAGACTTAAAATTTTTAAATACTAGTATTGGGGGGTTTTTTTCAAATATTTTCCTAACTAAATTTAGTTGGCATAAGAAGAAATGGGTTTCATTGTGACATCTTCATACAAATCTATCTAAATGATTGCTAAAGTCAAATAGATAATGGAGAGAAAGAATAACAAACAATCAAACTGCAGTCTTCAGGGTGAATTAGGGAGGAGAAGACTTCTACAATGAAGAACAGAAAGATAAGCGATATGAGAGAATAGATAAGAAATCTGAAGATAATCAATAATTTAATCAGAAAATTGCAAATAAAAACAGCAGTAAATAAAGAAATACCTCCATCTTTATCCCCAAAGGACAAAGGACCGAATAGATAAAGAAACACCTTTGTCAGACCTACTATAAGGAGCGTTCCACATCCCAAAGCAAAAACTTCAGAGAGGAGAAAGAGGAAGGCGTGAGGGAAGAAACAGCAATGGGTGATGGCGGGGGAGGGAGTTTACCTACAAAGCTGTGATATTAACGATCCTCTGATCAGCAAGATGGTATCTATCTATGTTTCAGGTAATATAGATTTCCACCCTGCCTAACTATGAAGACAAAACCAGGACATTTCAATCAAGCAGAGACTCAAACTTACAACTCGCAAGCCCAGTATTTAAAAATAATTTAATATAGGGCATTTTCTGTTCAAGAAAGAATTAAACTGTACGACAAATTCAATGTCAGCTAAAAATGATCCAACATGGTGTTCTCAGAACTTCAGCCAGCACCTGTGTCTCACCTCACCTCAGTATATACAACATGTGGAAAATGGAAGTTTCCAGGGCACTTCCTGTGATACTTGTGTCTGTTCTATGTGATGCCCAGTAAATGTCTCTTATTCCGGTCTATTCCCTTTCTTTTTAGAATACTAATTTTGACCTACTAAACCAGTGCCCAATCCACAGTTAAAAAACAACAACAAAGAAGACCTAGGCTGGAGAGAAAGCCCAATGGTTAAGAGTACTTGCTGCTCTTTCAGAGGACCCAGGCTCCATCCCCAGCACCCTTAGGGTGGCTCCCAGGGGTCTGACACCCTCTTCTGGCCACCACTGGCACTGCATGTACATGGTGCACAGACATGAATTCAGGCAAAATATCCATATACACATAAAAAATGAATAAATACGTTTTTAAAGACCTAACAAAACACACGTACACAATTAGTCATCAAGAACTTGAGAGCCCTCCTCCGGGCCCTCTCTTTGCTAGAAAAGTAGAATTAAGTCTCCAATAGCAGCCTCTAAATTGGATCCTCTACCCCTACCACCATAGGATAATACTACCTTACAGCTCTGTGAAAGTAAAATATATTGCACCTGCCTTTTGGTTTCACGATACATAGAACTATGTGAGTGTGCTTTAATCAGAGCTGTTTTTAATGGTGTTTTCTCTCCATATAATGATTGAGAAACAAGAACAGAAAATGTTACCAGGTACTACAATGATGATAGAGGGGGGGGGGGGAAATCCCTGTCTCAGATTCTCTGATCCCTCAGAGAGTAAGCACTCTTTGCAGAGGTCACAGTCAGGGCAATGGAAGACTGGGGGTTGGGGAAGCAATGGTTCTGGGATGGGTTCTGTATCATCTTTCCTAATTTCTGAAACCATGAAGAGTTGCGAAGTGTCCTTGAGGGAAAAAACTCCATCATAGAATGAATATTTTCAGAAGACTATTACTCAGGCTAAGACAGGAAGCAAAAAAGAATACAGAGTGAGTCTGTGTAATACTGAAGAGTTCCGAGGCCCCAGGTCCAGGCAGAAAGGCCATCAATAGCACAAAGAAGCAGAACCCAAGAAATGTAGACTATACAGGGTCTGGGAGCATTCCAACATAGGAATGGAAACACACAGGGACAAGGGACAGCTCGGGAGTGGCCTCTATTGGCTCAAGATTGAGACCAAGCCATAAAATCAAGGTGGGGCTCCTGTAAGAACCTGATGTGTTCACAACCCCCGAAAATATAGTTATATTGCTGGAAAATGAAGTAGAACATACTGACTTTCAAAAGTTGTCATGAAATTTGAGTTATAAAAACTTAGGATAAATTCTTAATCCATAATGAAGGCTTGAAAAATGTCATGGGAAAATAAAAGGCATTTGTAGTACCCCTCAGTAAAGGGCTAAGACACTTCCAGTCATAGCTTCTTCTCCTAGTGAGCCAAACTGCATATAAGATTCTGCAATAAGGAGTATTATGGTACTATGGGATGGCTCAGCAGGTAAGGACACTTAACAACAAGTTTGACAGCCTAAGTTCTATATCTAGGTCCCAAAGTAGAAGGAGAGAATCAACTCCCAAAATCTGTCCTCTGACCTCCACAAGCACAGAGTGGCACATGCATGCACTCATACACATACACACACATACCCACACACCACCACCACCACCATCATAATATTAAAAAATAAGGATTATTTGCATGATGTATACTTCCAGTGCTATTATTGTGTGATTCAATTTTGTAGGATCAACTGACAGGCAAATCCTAGAAAACAGTAATCACTGCATAAATATAAGGATTACAAGCCCTTTAATTATTAAAATGGCAAATATAGATACAACACACATAAATAAAAGCTTTAGAGTGTCCTTAATCAATTTTAAGAGTTTAAAATAAGCCTTAGATCAAAAGAAATTGCTATTTGGAATCACTGTTGGGGAAATTTTCCATTACTTAGGCCATACACATTCCCAATTCATAAACTTATATGCTGGACTGAAGTAAACATTATACATTAAAGAATTCTGATTTCAGACTAGGCTTTGTTCAGTTGTGAGATCCTTAAAGTTCAGACCAAAAATATTAATAATAAATTGAATGTTTTCCTTAATTGAAAAAAAAATTGAGGACTTTTTTTTTCTAAATTTGCAAATCCTACATGAATGAGCCCCAGCTGGTGTATCCAGTCATCGAGAGGTGAATGATTGGTGAGGGATCCGACCTAAACAATGGAAAATCTGCTAATGGATTCAAAACGATGTTATTGTTAAGAAACTAGGAAGTGGGCTGAAGGAAAAGTTTACAGAAGTGTGTTCTGAAGTGTTTGTATGTGCCGGCCCATGACTGCCTCTCTGCTTCCTGCCCACTACAAGGTGGGCAGCTCTTCTTTGCTCTCTACCATGCCAGTCTGCCTCAGGACAGCCTGGAGACAATGGAGCCAAGTGCCCATGGACTGCAAACTCTGAAACTACAAGCCAATGAAAATCTTTCTTCCTTTAAGTTTTGTTTCTGTTTTTAGTGTGTAGTATTGTCTTTAGGTATTTTGTCACAGGAAAAAAAAAATGACTAGCACAAAGTGCACTAGTGTGCACACTCTGGGTGTTAGTTATAACCACTGTGTCTGTGAGGGACAATACAGTGTAACAATATGCTATGATGCAGCTCTTCTAACTCTGTCTTAGACACGGTTCTGTTGCTGTGAAGAGACAGGATGGCCAAGGCAGCTCTTACAAAGGAAAGCATTAAACTGGGGGCTCGTTTACAGTTTCAGAGGTTTAGTCCATTATCATCGTGGTGGGGAGCATGGCAGCATGCAGATCAGTGCTGGAGCAGTAGCTGAAAATTTCCTCCTGATCTGTAGGCAGAGAGAGAGACTGGGCTTGGCTTGGGCTTTTAAAACCTCAAAGCCCACCCCCAGTGGCATACTTCCTCCAACAAGGCCACACTCACTCCAACAAGGCCACACCTCCTAATCCTTCTAATCCTTTCTAACCATTCCATTCTCTGGTGACTAAGCATTCAAATATATGAGTCTATGGGAGGGGACATTCTTACTCAAACCACTACAAACTCCAAGTCCTATGGTATCAGGTTGAGAACTTGAACCTGACCATGGTTAAGAATAATTTTCACCATGGTCCTTTGCTCCCCAGAGTGTCCATTGTTAAATATTCACCAACATACCTTTAGAGTGTTCTTGTGAAACACAATGGTATTTTGTTTTGTTTTGTTTTGCTTGCTTGCTTTGTTTGTTTGTTGAGAACCTTTTTGAGACAGGATCTCTCTATGTAGCTCAGGCTTGCCTCAGACTCATGACCTCCTACCTCAACCTCTTCAACGGTGGGAATTATAGACATATACCACCACACCTAGCTGATCACAGACTCTGAGCTGTACAATTATCTTTCCTTTGATAAGAATTATACATTAATTTTGATTAACAGAAACAAATGGCTTTCACAAAGTCTTTACTTTTCCTTAGAAAATTAAACCACATGAAAAGCAAAAGTAGTTTAATGTCATTGAACCATTTAATTATGTCCTTTTGATAATAAAATAATAGTTGCTATGGAGTAAAAGAGGAGGTGAGAGAGAAGGGGGAAAGACTGCAGTATAATCAAACAAGGAAGGAATATGTTCTGGACAGAATCCTCCCATAACCCACTTGAACAGTTGCCTCTAAAGAGTTTAATCTGAAGAAGTAGGTCTCTCCTGTGTTGGAAGTAATTGCATATCTTTAGAAAGGGTCTGAACAACACCCATTCCTCAATGCATACTCTCACTCTTCCTTATGATGCTACATTCAGCAGAGAGTACAGGCATTTTTGATGTGTTCCTTCTTTCAATAAAAATTGAGGAACACCAACCAGTTGTCATCCTACTAAAAGACAGCCCTCAATGTAGATTAATTTAGAAGCAGCCTTGTCAGGATGTTGAAAGCCTGTAATCTTACAAAAATCTTAAGATCTTCAAGTGTACTTTCTATGCACAATAAACAAGATAATTAGCCCCTTTCCTTGAGTATTAAACATTCTTACTGAAGTGGGACAATCAGGAGACACCATTCTTCAATTTTTTTTTAATTTTTCTTTTACAAAATAATGTATTCAGGGTTCATACTTGTGCATAGAGACATATGTGATGAAGGTAATGATCTTTTAAATTTTATTTATCAACTAAAAGTTCTGTTCATTCAAGAAAGAATTATAGATGGGCATATTTTCATGCCATCATATATCCTATGATGAGGTCTATGTTTTTTTATAACTGTCATTCTTCATTAAAACATCCCTTAAACTGGAACACCAAGGTCTCTCAAGCATTCATTCATTCAACCAATAATTATCAGGTATCTAATAATAAAATTGCTGTTTATTCAACATACATGTTTCAGACTACACAATAACATATAGAAGATTTAGCTGTCTTCTATTGCTGCCAATCAAATATAAAATAAAATTTAGAGTGGGAGGAGAGAATTATAAAGTGAGGTACACATCCCCTAATCACTAATCTTGATATTAAATGTGTATATTACTACCAAAAGCTCTTTCTATAGATTTATCTTGAAAAAAGAGAGGTTTGTATGTATGTATGTGTATGCATGTGTGTGTATGTGTATATGTAGTTGATACGAGATATGATGATTTCAGACAAGGTTCTCTAGTGTCCCATAAAAAATAGAGTCTATAAGATGTAAATAAATAGTTTTTAAAAAGCTGTTTAAAAAAATGTGTTCCATCATTGCATGTGTTTGGGCAATGAGGGATCAACCAAACTCAACAGGATTTTTCAGTAGTTCCCAGACTTGCTCTCTCTTTCCAGGAACATCTTATACACCTGATGTTCTGTAGAGCATATCCTGAGAAATGGTAGCTCACACAAAACTTCAGTCTAAGTATTTAAATAGAAAAAGAATGAATGTTTCAGTGGACAGAAAAAAAAATGACCATGATTGTTTACAAACTCTCCTCAGCCCTGAGACTTTGTTCTCGTGGGATATTTGTACACTGTATGAAGACGTGTAACTGTAAATGCTTTAATAAAGAGCTGAATGGCCAATAGGTTGGCAGGAAGAGGTTAGACAGGACTTTTAGGGACAAAGAGAGGACTCTTGGAAAAAGGAAGGGGGAGTTGCCAGCCAGACACGGAGAGGGAACAGGAGGTGCAAGACAGAAGAGGGGTAACTCCATGTGGCAGAAGGCAGATTAATATAAATGGGTTAATTTAAAAGAGCTACTTGGGACAAGCCTAACCTAAAGGCCAAGCTTTCATGATTAATAAGAAGTCTCTGTGTCATTATTGGCAGCTGGTGGTGCAGAGGAAGACTTGCGAAACTTCTTCACTTCCTTCACTTTTTTGGGTGTTTCTCCTCAGTGTGAGCTTCTCCACCATGTGTCTCTCCTTGGGAATTTCTCCTCAATGTGAGCTTCTCCACTATGTGTTTCTCCTTGGGAATTTCTCCTTATGTGAGCTTCTCCACTATGTGTCTCTCCTTGGGCATTTCTCCTTATGTGAGCTTCTCCACTATGTGTCTCTCCTTGGGCATTTCTCCTTATGTGAGCTTCTCCACTATGTGTCTCTCCTTGGGTTTCTCCTCACTGTGAGCTTCCCTACCCTTTGTCACTCCTTGGGTGTTTTTCCTCATTTCCAGCTTCTCCACCCTTTACAACCCTGTTCAAATGTCCCTGTCCCTTAAACTTCCCTGAGTGCCCTCAGCAGCAGACTCACTGCACTCCTGTAGCCCACTCACAATAACCCACTATATCTCCACGTGTTCGTGAGCTCCTTGTTGTTCATTTCCTGTATGCTTGCCTGGGGAAGACAGGGAGCTTTCAAAACACATTTAATGGCTAAGTAAAGGTCTGAAAAACTGACTAACCTAAAGGATGTGCCAGTGAGCCTCCCCTCAGAAACTAGTGAAATGATGGGATTAGCCTGAGATACAGACATTCTCAGAAGAATGCTGCAGACTCCATCACTAAAAGGAAGATTAAGCTTCAGTCCTTTAAATATATCTGGCTTATAGGCATCTATAAATTATTAAAATTAAAACTGCATCTCTAAGATTCCTTATAATCATTACATTGACTCTGCCATAGCTTAAAGTTGGTACTTTTTACGGCTTCTTGCAGGATACCACAGTAAATTAATAGAATCCAAAATGGTAAGATCAGAGATTAAATCTGACCACTCAAGTACCTAACAACTGGAAAATTCAATTTACACATTTGTTTTTTTAAGTGTTACAGTCTCTGTCTGACAGCTGAAGCCACTGACAATTGAAAGCACACACACACAATCTCAATGGACTGCATGTGCACTCCTAAGACACCAAAGAATTAGGAAATGTCCATTATCTTAAATGATCCACTTTGATCAAGAAATGAGGGACTAGGCTGGGACCACAACCTAGCAGTAGGGCACAAAGGCCTGAGCTTGGGTCCCAGTACTACAAAAAAAAAAAAAGTTGCCCAAACAACTGAATAGTAAGAAAACAAATAGAGATAAAACACCCAAATAATCATTTCTCAAAAAGAGTTACTTTCCAAACAGCCAAAAGTCTATGAAAATTTTGTCCAGTATCACTCATCACTAGAGAGGTAAATACATGTTACAGCCCCAAAGGGATGGCCCTTCTCAGAGTGTCACTATCAAAATGACAAAAGATGAAGCTGAAGAACTGGCTCCACGGTTAAAAGCACTCACTGTTCCTGCAGAGGACCTGGGTTCAGTTTCAGCACCTACATCAGGCAGCTCACAGCCAGCTGTGACCCCAGTTTCAGGAGATCCAGTGCCTTTTCCTGGTCTCCATGGGCACTGCACACAGTTATGCACATACATTCACTCAGAAACACACACACACACACACACACACACACACACACACACACACACGAATCAATAAATCTTAATAGAAAACAAATAAGACAAAAAGTATTGGCAAGAATATGGAGAGGGAGGAACCCAATGGACTGTGAATTTGTTTACTCGTTATGGGAAACAGCATAGGAAGTCCTCAAATCATTCAAAATAGAAATAACATTTGATCAGCAATCTCATCCTTGGGTCCACATCCAAATGAAATAAGTGAAAAAGACACCCAGACCGCCATGTTTATTGCTGCACTGTTTCCAAGGGCTGGGTCTTAGAGCTGACCTAAGTGTCCATCAAGGGCACAGATGGAATAAAGAAACCATGGCACTCATACACACAGAGTACTACTCAGCCTTAAGGAGGGAATCCTGGCTATCAGCTACAACATGAATAAATCTGGGAGCCATTATGTTAAGGAAAATAAGTCAGGAAGAGAAAGACAAATACAGCAAGATCTTATTTCTTGTAGACTCTTTAAGAAAGGAAACTCCAACTCATAGAACCAGCAGGTAAAAGGATGGCCACCAGAGGTGGTGGTGGAAAGTTAGAGAGACAGTAGTCACCAGATACAGAATTATTTCTTCCAATGGAGATATTCTGGAGATCCACTGTATAGTGTGGTGACTGCAGTTAACAGCATGCCTTATGCTTGAAATTGCTAAGAAAATAGATATACGTGTTTTTCAGCATACCCTCAAAAAATAAGTATGTGAGTTAATGCAATATGCTAAATAGCTTAATTTAGCCCTTCTCCAAATGCGTACATACACCAAAGCATAAAGTTTAAGAAGAAAGGCAGACATGTGACTTCTCATTTGCATTATAAAATTGAGGTTCAGTAGAGCTAAGAAATAAACATAATATTTTCATCATTTTCTGCTTTCTTTCAATAACTGCACTTGTTACTCTTCTCATGGCTTTGAGCAAATGTCTGGCAGACATTATGGAAGGAAGGATTCCTTCTAGCCCTGGCTTTCGGGAAATATAGTCCATCCTGATGAGGAAGATGTAGCAGAGGGAGAAGCCTAGTTAGAAGCAGCAGGGGCATGTGGTGAAGTTTCTGGTGGCTTCTGGGCCTGGAAGCCAAGGAAACCAGAGAGGAACCAGGGCTGAGCTGTATCTTCAAAGGCCTACACACAGTGACCATCTCTGCCAGGCAGGCCCCACCTTCCACGGCTTCACAGTTTTCAAAAACAGTGCTCCCTACCAAGGAGCAAGCATTCAAATACATGAGCCTGTAGAAAACAGTTCTGTTCCAAAGCATAGCAATAACGAAAGGCGAAACGTCCCTTTTTGGATGAGAAGGAAAGCAGAATTCAGCTCTAGTCCACGGTTTCTCATAGTGTTGTGTTCTCAACAGGATTAACAGGATTAAAATGTTGGGTGACAGCCAAGCAGCCTTTTCAGATACAATAGAAGCTGACCCCTGAGCCACAAATTGAAACTCTGGAGAAGGATGACATCACACAGCTAGGCGCTTTTCCCCAATGCTTTCATTTGTTTTAAAATACCTTGTTGATTTACTTAAAAATGGACACAAAAGATGGCTCTGTGTTCCATGCATCAGTTATGACTACGAACAAACATGTACCAGTTAAGACATTCCTCGGCCAAATGTCTGCCAAGACTTGAACACGTCACATCCCTTCTTGTAACTCTGTGTCTACAGGCAGAGTCAAATCAGGCTGGCCTGGAGACAGCAGAAATATCTGTAGGGCCCAGTGTTTTCTTTCTGTAGAAAGGGCTATCAATATTTTAACTCATAGTTCTCCTAAATTCACCCAACCAAAAGCCATCTCCTACTTAATGTCTCTCCAAATAAGGTCTTAAAATGTCTCTTAAGCTCATTCTCCTTTGTCCCATTAATACATTAAGTTACCTAAATAAGTATTAACTAAGCATATATTCATAGTAGTGAATCCATCAATGTCCTGAAGTTTTATAAAAATCTGGTGCCTAAAATAACGTAACTACTGCATGAAAAAGAGACTCCATCCTTACACTAGTACCAGCTAGCTCTGGTCAAGCTGCGCCTTCTCACCCAGAAGTCCTCTTTCCTCACACTGTAAAGTGGATCTGCTGTCTCCTCTGCACACCTGAGTAGTATTGTCAAAGGTGTTCAGTGGAATAAATTATGAAATGAGATATGAATTCCAAGTATTGTTGACTTTACCAAGACAATTAGCCTTCTACTCCCTCCCTCACCCCATCCCTTATGTTATCACCATATAGGGTGTAAATCTCCCTGAGTAGGGCACGAAAGTGGCACAGGATAATTCCGTAACTGATAAATCCCAGAGTCTGCTCAACAAAGAACTTCTGCATGTCAAGAGCATTGCCCACACTGCAAACGGAATGGCTTTCCCAGACAAAAATTTCCATGGTGGCAGCTTCCCTAGGAGGAACGTCCTGTGCTGAATTCTCACCACATCCCTTGTCATTTGCATGGGCAATTTCTGTCTTGTTTTTCCTGCACACATTGTTCTGAAGGAGTGGGTACCCCATCAGTCACCGTGACAGCCCTACATTACAGATCAATGTAATTTGTTTATTGACTTCTGAATACCAAATTCCTCCATGGAAAGTCACAGAGCCACAACATGCTTGAAAAACATGCAAATACAGACACTTCCTGACAGCTCTTGACAGCTGCCCCTTGCAAAATCTCCCAGAATGCGTTTCTTCCTTGAAGACCACTCTACTGCCAGCCATGGTACATTTCTACAAAACACGAGACAACTGGACAGGAACAGTAGATTCAGTGTCTCGTGAGTTTTAAAACATAAAAGTGGTAAAAGTTACGAATAGTTCTTCAGAGAAATGGAGCCGGGAGGGAGGAAGGGAGGGAGGGAGGGAGGGAGGGAGGGAGGGAGGGAGGGAGGGAGGGAGGGATTTTAAGGCTTTTATGATGGCCAGGTCAGCAAGCTAGAGGTGCCTTCTGTGATCTCCAATCCAAAGCAGACTATAGGCTAAATTCCTTCTCCATATCTCAGTCTTTTCTCTTGGCCACCCCCGCCACACACACACACACATATTAAATGAGGGCGATATATTACACTCAAAGTCTTCAGATTTAATTTCATCTTTGAATATATCTTTATTGTAATGTCTAAACTGGTGTTTGACACAAAACTAGGTACTGTGGCCAAGGGAAAGTGCTATATCAAATTAAGCATCTCAATTGCCTTTCATGGTTTTTTCAATATAGGGGTAGCTAGTAAGTTCATCCCACTTTCTACTCTCTACTTTGTTTTCAGGTTTTAGCAGTGTACCCAAGAGTTAGGAGGAGACTCTAGTAAAAGTACTTATTCTGACTAAGCTAATAAAAAGATGGATCTCAGCAGCAGCGTTGATGGTACAGCACACGACGACACACTATCCCAGGACCACCATCATAATTTTGCTTCTCCTAACATGTCCCTTCCCTGCGTGCATTGAAATATTTTCATCCTTTTAAGACTCCCTGTAAGACAGAAAGAGCCCCTCCCTTCACACCATTCCTTTTTTTTTTTTTTCTTTATTGAAAGTGTAACATCTTACTTGTTATAAAACTTCGGCTGACCTGAAGAATCCTTCACAATGCCTTGCTCCTTAGGAGCACGAGCTTTGTCCTCCTCCCAAAAGGCAAAGAGAAGACTAGCAGGTACTGATGAATGCAGAGTGTGGAGGCCTTGCATAGTGGAGAGGGGAGAAACTGATTCCTTCCTAGAGCCATTCCCAGCTCTAATTTCTAGGTAATTCAATACGCTGGCCACCACTGTCTCAAGGCAGGGCACACACTATTATTTATAATTTACATTTGGGCTCTCTAATTGGAGTACCCCCTTCACTGAATGACAATGGATAAATATTGACACATTCTCACTTCCTGACTATTTTTTAAGTTTTAAGTTCCAACTGAGACTACATGACTTCTGCTTGTAACTTTTTAAATTTTTACTCAATTTAGTCATCTTTCAACACAACTACGCTGTAGGGACATTAACATCACTCTTCACAGCCCACATGTAAGACAGCCATGTTATTTCCTCTTTTGACATATGACAAAACTCAGACACAGCGTCTCTGACAATGGCATCTTGGCCTTAGGATCTGAACTATTTCCAGGGTACAGTGTTGCTCGTCCCATGAAAATGAAGCCTTTTGGCTTCCTTAGAGTTTCCCAGTCTACACATCTTTCTCTGACTTAATGTGAGGTCAGCTGCTTCCTAGCTGTCAATAAAGCTCTGTTCTTTTCCTTTTCTCATCCCATGTAGGAGCTGACGAAGAGAAGCTTTCCCACTATTGGAACCAATATGTAGCAGGACTGGGGGGTATCCTAAGAAGCAAGGCAGAACAGTCCCCCCAAAACAGTAGTGGTGGCGAGCCATCCTACCTCCCCCAAATCTCCAGTTCCAGCCATTGTCCAGGGTTCTTGTGAGTTCTGGTCAAGCAGCATTTCTGCCTCCTAACCTTGACAATCTCTCCTTTTTCTCTGAGGTTTCTCGATAGGAGGAGTTTTGTTTCATTCTTGCTTTATTTTTTTTTTT